>JAQZBX010064105.1:0-16556 GCA_029593785.1 Cabassous unicinctus
GCCCAGGCAGGGCATTTGTGGTGGTCCAGGTGAGAAGCACCATAGCTCAGGTGGTGGGGATGGAGGAAGGCAGGCACGTGGGCTTAACTGGAGGAGGAGTCCATCAGCACCTGAGGAGTGGGAGTCGAGGCTCCCACGCTGCTTAGAAGTGCATACCACCTACGGGAAGTCACGGCGTTTCCACACAATGGCTGCTCTTTGCAAGCTCCTCTGCTCAGTGGACACCAAAATCCAGGATGACCAAGAGAGCAGATTTGATTCCTGACTTGTATCACCTGAATCGGCCTTCCAGAGCAGCTTGCCTGACTCTGACAAAAGTCACCCATAGAGAAAGCCCTAACCCTTCTAAGCCTTCAGCTTTCCCGTTTATAAATGGAAGATGGAAATGAGATAATGCATGTGAAAATGATTTATTATATATATGTATGTACACATGTATCTACATATATATTATTATATTAATGTATGAAAATGTCTGTTATTATACTGCATGTTATAATATGTTATATATAATAAGCATTTATTTATTGTGTGCATTGTTTTTTCATTCTTTTAATGAGATCATAGTCTGGTAAGTGTTTGTACCATATATGCACTAATAATACTTTGAATTTAAAAAATATGGACTCCATTCCCTAGAAGTATTTCTTAATTATCAAAAAGTAACATATTAGTGGTACGATGCAGATTTTTTAAGGCCTGCTATAGCATAACCATGTTAACACATAGCTTTTAAAATCTATTGAATACAGGTTAATTTTTATATGTAACACATTTAATATTTATAATTTTGCTAAATTCCTTCTCCTTTAGCTCTCTCCTTCCTCTGCCCTAGGCCACACATCCAGGAGCGAGGTGCATGGGGCGTCCATGTAAAAAGAAACTCTTTGTATTTAGCTTTTGACACTCACCACTGGATTATGCAAGAGGGTATTAAATCTTGCCAGCCAGGATCAGTGTTTCTAATTCTGTTGCTGAAATTCCTGTATCTTTCCTTCTATCATATCAAACCTCAGAGTAATTCTACACTGTGGACAGATGCCCTTTCTACCAATGTAGCTAAGCCAACTCTAAGGATATACTGGACTGGAAGGAAGGAAAAATCGGTCTTTACGCCAGCCCCCATGAGTGGCAGGGGAGATGCAGAGAGAGGGAGGGAGGGATGTGGAAGCCATCCTCTACCGACTAGGCCCCATCGGGGTGGTTAGCTCAGAAAGGGCTGAGAGGGCTCCAAGGAAGGCTGCACAGCAGGCGGCCCGAGCCACGTGGGGCGCCTCCACTCCATTGGCCTGGTGGTCAGAGGGACCACGCAGACGGCGGCAGCTCGGTGTTCTGGAGCCTGGGAGGCTGAGTGGAGCTCCAGCGGCCTGCCCTGGGACCCAGGGCTAACAGTCTGGTTGTGGAGGTTGAGTGTAAACCCCTGGGCCAGTCTCTAGATAAAGGACCCAGCAACACCTCCTGAACCCTCTGCCAAGTGAGAATTAACAGGAAGCTGAGTCAGTGAGTACAGAGGGCTGCTAATCCCGAAGTAATCACCGGTACCTATTGAGTGCTGCTGAAAACACTCCACATGCATTTAGATGCTTACCTCTGAGATAATTCTGCACAGTCTCCGTTTTGCAGATGGGAAAATTGAGTAATGGAAAGGTGGAGTAGCTCCCCAGCATTGCACAGGTGATAAATGGAGAACCGGGGTTTGGTATCAGAGTCTTTTCCACACACTGTGAGGTGAACCACCCTGCCCCCTGCTCACCACCTTGGGCTTCGGGCAGAGACCAGCATGTTTTCAATGGCCAAGTGGACCAGCCGCCCCTTCCACCCTCCACTAGTTTCTGTAAATAACGTTTCATTGGATGCAATCATGCTCTTCGTTTTTGCATTATCAACGGCTATTTGATGGTACATCATTGTTTTAGTTTGCTAAAAGCTGCCAGTGCAATACACAAGAAAAAAGTTTGCTTTAACAGTGGGGATCTATTATCTTATAAGCGTACAGTTCTGAGGCCATGGAAGTGTCCAAATCAAGGCATCACCAGAAGATGCTTCTCCCTTTTGCAGCTGTGGGTGAACAGGCACAGGGCAGTGTCCGCTCATCTCTCCCCTCTTCTGGAGGCTTCTGTCTGTCTCTGTGGCTTTTTCCTGTAGCTACAGCTTTTTATTCCTCCATTTATAAGGGACTCCAGTAAGAGGATTAAGACTCACCCTGGGTCATGCCATACTGAAGTGACATACAAAAGGAAGGTCCCAGGAGCAGATGTAGCTCAGTGGTTCAATCCCTAAATAAATAAATAAAATTAAAGGACTGGTTTATTTAAGAACATAATTTTCTGGGATCCACAAGAGACTCCAACTACCACAAGTGTCCAAGTTGAGTAGGTGTGATAGAACAGATGCCCTGCAAAGCCTCAAAGATTTGCTCTCTGGTCCTTTGCAGAGAGAGTCTGCAAACTCCTTTACGTGGGCAGAAGGTTTCAAAACCTGGACTCTGAGGGCAGCCAGGGCTGGCAGGTATCCGTGGAGACCCCCAGTTCCTTGAGGAGACAAAAATCCAAGACTTAATACAGTCAGGGGCCTAGAGAGAACTGAAGAAAGCATTTTGCCTAGAGCAACTCTTTGCTACATGAATAGACTATTTTAATTACTGGCTCAGCCTAAGCTATAAACCAGATTAAACTTTTAGTCAGGGGCTCAGGAAGAATTCCAGGTGGTTATATATAAATAAAGAAGTACAAACACATTATTAGTTTGGGGATTAATAGATGCCAGAAGTTACTATTTAGGTTTTAGGTTAATAAAACACCTTTATTTGAGATTCCTGTTGAAGTCTTTATGGGTGAAATGGCATGCTGCCTTGGATTTGCCTTAAAATTCTAAGGAAAAATAAATTTAAAAGTGTGGTATATGATGAAAAAAGACAGCTACGTTGATGATAATTGTTGAATTATCCTAGCAGTGATTAATACATAAAGGTTTCTTATGCTATTTTTGTGAGTGCTTGAAAATGTCCAAATCAAAACTTAAAAAAATTACTATATAAATTAACACAATTCCCTTATTTTCTCATAAACTGAAGCAGAAAAGTATTATCTACAAATGCTCAGTGTTTCCATCAGTTTCTTGACATAACATACATCCCTTGTTTTCTTTGTACTTGATTAATCTGTTCTAAACATAAGTAAGAAATCAAGGATGAAAAACGCGTTGGGCATTTACAAATTGACAACTTTGTTCAATTTATAACCACCTACATGCACTGAAAAAAGAGGCATGGCTAAGTGTGCTTAGCTCTACAGAGCATCACAGAAAAACAGGCATTTCCATCCTCATTTTTCGTATTTTCCAGTGGGTAGGTTTTGAAAGGCTTAGCCTCCCCATGGCCTCTCCGGCAGGCAGACCGAGGATGCCCCCTGACCTAGGAAAGCAGCGTGTGAAAATCACTTTCCTGTTACTAAAAATGGAGGCAGTGACCATGCATGAAGCACCGCTTGTAGCAATTAATTTGAATATTAGATTTCACCAGTATGTAATTTTTGTTGTTTTAACAAAGCTATCTAAGACCTATTGAAACAAATTGCCAGCATATCAGTCAAGCTGACAATTCTGCAAAAGAGATCACAGATCGATTTTCTGACATGCTTCCCCTCCAGTCCAGCCCTGGCCCTGTGAATTCCATTTTGATTTCCGATTTGATCTGAAGATTCTCCATTAGTGCCTTCTTAATTTCCATGTATTTATTCGATATAGTTAATTATATATGTGTGTGTGCCTTGTGTCTATTTGAAGAAAGTAAGATTCTCTATAATATCTAGTAAATAATTATTTGAGCAATTTTCCAGTGCCTCGGGCGAGACTCTGCTGAAGGCTCTGGAGGTACAGCAGGGAGCGAAACAGACCTGTTCCCTCACAGCCTTCACAGGCTGGAGCTTTAACTCAAACTGCTGCAGTAGTCGATTCATGTCCGTCTTAATGTGGTTTTTGTTTACTAATTCTAATCCATTCTGAAAGAAGCAACTTAAAATGTCCCACTACAATTAAATTTTATTACCTTCTCTTTGCATTTCTCATTTGATTTCTATATTTAGAACATTTTATATTAATGTTGCTTTTATTTTTAATCATGGCCCACTTTTTCCTGATTGGCAATTTTAATCTTAAATCCTACCTTGTCTGACATTGCAGTGCCACCTTTTAATTTTTATTATTCAATTTAATTATTGCTTTTTCCTGGTATCTCATTGCCCACTCTTTAATTTTCAACCATAGATGATCACTTTGCATTGCGGGATTTTTATTTTTATTTTTATGAACAACATATGGCTGGGGTCTGTTTTAAAATCCCATCTAATAGACTGTCTTATAATGTGGAAATTCTCTCTGTTCTCATTGAGGGTGACAATATATGCATTTTTATTCCTCCCATCTTACCTAACATTTATAATTTATTTTACTTTGTTTTTATTTTGTCCTTTTTTTTTTTTTCCAGTTTGGTCAAATTATTACTTCCTTTTTACCCTTGATCACTTGGGAGTTCTGTTTTTGTGATTTTATTAAATGTTCCTTTCTGCAGAAGAAAAAGTCCATGTTGTATTTTACATAATTTTGCTATAACATGTTTATTTTATTATCATTATTTATAAAAGGAAGAAAAGAGTTACTCCAAGAGAAGCCATACCTTATTCATGGTCACACATGACTAATTAATTAAAATTAATTACAATTGAATAAAATTAAAAATTCTTTTTTTCATTCCCTATAGCCACATTTCCAGTTCTAGTCACATGTGGCAACAGGCTGCTGGACTAATTAGTGTAGCTTTAGAGAAGATTTTCATCATTGCAGAAAATTCTCCTGGGCAGCACTGGTTCCTATCTGTACACGTATACTTTATATGCCACTTATGTCCTTTCTGGGTTATGTGTAATAAGATCGAGGAGGTCGTTTTTAGTAGGTAAACTACCAAAGGTTGATACATAAGCTCAATTTCCTATTACAAACATAAAAAGAGCAAAACAATTTCACACTACACAAACTAACATCAGAGTCACAAGAGGGGTCATTTGACAATAAATCATTTTAGTTAAGCCAAGATGTCCCAGGAGAGCATTTTGCAAACCAACTGGCGAGGGCTCAATTTCATGATGGTGAGATTCAGGATCAGTATGAATCCAGCAAGATAGGACCTTCGTCCCATCGTGCCTAATGTGCATTACTGTCGCCTGTTCTCCAGCCGCCTGTCAACAGTCTCAGCTTTCCAAGATTATTCACTAACTGCTCTTTGAGACACACAGGTTCAACCACAATTTTATCAGAGGTTGAATTAAAGAATTTGGAGGTTCAACATTTTATTTCACTTTTCTAGCATTAATAGTCAAAGCATACCTCTCTCTACCATTAGATGGGAATGAGATCTGCCCTGTTTTCTCACCCAACATATCCTGCCCCTTCTGTTCTCTCTGCCACTCAGGTAAAATAAATCTTCGACTAGCGTTACTGTTCCTTCCTTGACATCCATCTCAGCAAAATGTAGGTTTTGCTGAGATAGCTCAATATTTTAAAATTCCAGAATATTTTAAGATTTATGTATTATCAAATCTCTTTATTTAAAAAATAGCTCATGTATTTCCGGACAGCCTGTCCTTTTGCATTTAAGTGTCACTGCGTGTGTAAGCGCACACACAGCCCACAGAAGGATTCGCTAACCTACAGCCTCTTAGTCTTCTCCAATTCATCTGAGGGCTCTCTTATAACTTATGTAGGAGCTCTTATGTCGCTCCTTGAATAATTTCACCAGAAAGAGGAAGGGTGTGTCATGATTTTTAAAAACACATTACTATACTCTTTATAATAGCAAAATTTGAAAACGTCTAAACACCCTTCAGTAGGAGATAGATGTAAATGTATACGGTCTCTTCTATATACAATTTTAAGTTGCTTTACAATTTGCTATTTTAAGCAGTGCTGCAGTGAATAACAGTCATTTCTCAATTAGACAAGTATGTCTAGGATACATTCCCAGAAGCAGAATTGTGGTGTCAGAGCATGTGTTTACATACTTTGCTAGATACTGCCAAATTATTTTCCAAGGGTTTCTATCAGCCAATACTTTCACCAGAAAGTTATGGAAGGGCCTGTCTTCTTACAACTTCACTGACAGACTTCATTGCCAAACTCTTGGAATTTTGGATTTTGATTTTTTTTTTTTTTTGCCAATTTGACAGGTGAAAACCCGAATCATTCTGCCGTTTAAATTTATTTTTCTTATTTTCAGTATGACTGATTCTTTTCACATGCCTAGCATCATTTGCAATTTCCATTTCATAATTATGTTTTCATTTCTTAGTCCATATTTTCTGCCAGACAGTGGTCTTTTGCTTATTTTCTGGGAACACTTTATATTATTAGGAAGATAAACTCTTTGTGGAACACTTCATAAATAATTTTCTTCTCCAGCTTATCATTTGTATTATTTTCCTTAAGGTGTTTTTTTCTCCGCAGAGCATGTAAAACTATTTCTCAGTTTAACTTACTGGGGCTTTTTGCTCCTGCATTTTGCGGGACATCCATTTGGCCTGAGGCCACGCCACGCTCCTGAAGCTCCCCTGGCTGCTGGGGGAATCCCGTTCCTTGCGGCTGCAGGAGCGAGGTGACTCCCGAGCTCCTCGAGGCCCCATTCCCTGCCCTGTCCCCTGTGATTACCTCGAGGCCCCTGCCCTGTCCCCTGTGATTACCTCGAGGCCCCTGATGAAGGACATCAACCACCCCTGAGAAGCCCCTCAGTTGCAGCGGAAGGGAGCCTGCCCAACAGAGCGCCCGTAGTGCTCCACGGCGCCACCTGCCCCCAGAAGAGGGGATTACACAGGGAGTCTCGGGACACTAGAATTCGGCCAGCACCGAGGCCCTGTGAATTCCTCTTCTGAGGTCTCTTAACTCATAACTTAATGCTCTTTACGGTGTATTTTCATACCCGAAAGGACCAGTTTTCTCTCCTTGCTCTTTTTGCTCATAGCTTCACTGGATTATACTTACTTGTTGATAATTTCCTTACAGATTTTACAATAAGCTTTTCCTATCCAAAGAGGAAAACCTGTGGGCATTTTATGGGAATTATAATAATATATGTTAACTTATGGAAAAGTGGCATCTAAATAATGAAGTTTCGTGTTCAAGAACATATTATGGCTTTCCATTTATTCAATATTCATTTGGTTTCAAATAATCGTTTTAATTTTTTTAATGATCATTCTTGGATATTTTTATTTGTATGGAGATATTTTATCATTTTGATTTGATTATAAAATGAGTCTTTTACCAATATATCTTATAGTAGTTGTTATATTTCTACAAGAAAGCTACTGATTTCAGGATATTAATTTTGTACTGTGGTACCCTGCAGAAAATTTTCAGCCAATTCTCCTTGAACTTTCCATAATGCAATTCTAACTTTTGTAAATAATGGTAATTTTCTTCATCCTTTGAAATTTTGATATATCTAATTCCTTACATCTCATTGACTAATACCTGGAAAATGATTTAAGAAATACCAGTGGTGGGGGATATAATTTTCTTATTCTTTAATGAGAATGCCTCTAATATTTTGAATTAAGCATGATACCAGTCTAGCCTGAGGTGGACACATTTATTGACTGTTTAGAAATAGTGCTTGTTTAATTATGTTAAATGTGTTTTTTCAGCTTCTATTTAGAGGGCAATATGACTTACTAATATGAGCTTCTAATATTGAATTACCCGTCCATTCCTTGTCTTAATACCACGTGGCAATGATGCATTTTTCTTCTAGTTTGCTGCTTCATTCAATTTGCTGATAGGGTTTTTGCAGTACTATATATAAATAATACTGTTGTGTAGGTTTTCTTCCTGTGCTATCTTGATTTATCAGGTTTTAGCATGACTATTACACACTCTTCTTTAAAAACAACTTGAAAAGTCTCCTTTTCTTCTATATTCTAAAACAGTTTACATACTATTATGATTATCTGCTTTAGAGTTCTGATAGCAGTCTCCCATGAAAACATCTGAATTTCTTTTTGTTGGTGGTGGTGGGGGTGGGAATTATTTTTGACATCCTTATCTATTTTGTCTATTTAGATTTTGAATCTTGTTCTAATGTTTCAATAAATCATAGTTTCATAGAATGTTGCCTACATCACCCAGCTTTAGCTTTATGTAAGAAGATTTTGATTTTTAACATTATTTTTAAAACAAGTAGTGATGTCCTCTGACATAAAGTTGTTTAAGAAATTTTATTTATTCCTATTTGGGAGAATTCTTTCCTTCTTTTTTTTTATGTAATTACTTAATTTATCATATTTTATTAAAGAATACTCTGTACATTTATGTATCTTTATGCCCTATTGTATAATCAATATTTGTGAATGTTACATGATAACATAAAAAATGTGTTCTCTGTTATAGATCAAATATTGCTATATTTATATTCCAATGGGAGCTACCTTTACTAATTATGTTATTTGGACTTTTCTATATTTTAATTTTTTTAAAATCATTTTACCCTCATTGTCTTTAACAGATGAATTAAAGTCCCTTATCATTGAAGGGGACAATGTTAAATTAGTTTTTTGTGTTTTGATTTCAGTTTCTTTGTTTTATTTTATGTCAGGTATATGCATTTATTTTCATGATTAAGGGATTGTCTGGATACGAAATCATTAGGTCATACTTTCATTGAGTATATTCTCGTTTGTTGAATGATGTGAAAAAAATCTAAAGCCAGTATGATATTTTCCTTTTTAAAAATAAGAAAATATAGTTTGAACAATGAGGGGGAAAGTATTAAATCGTTAAAAAATCCCAATGCTTTCACCAGGATGGGTTGCAGTGTTGACCATTTTAACCAATTTCCTCTGACACTTGTACCTTTTTCAATTTTGAGCCAATTCTTTTTTATTTCACACTCCTTTTCTCGAATTATATCTTTCATATTTATCTTGTGCACCATTTATTTATACTTTGTCCTTCAGGACAGAAGGCCGTGTCCAGGGACTGAGTGTGAGGGCTCCGCCTCCTTAGCCCACCTTGCCCTTCCAGACTGCGTAACTCACCGCCTAGGCGCGGCCCACCGGCAGCGTGGCCTCCACCCCCGGGGTGCCTCGGCTTGTGCCCCTGGGTGGGCCAGGGGCGGTGTCCCCAGTCACCTCCACTGTGCCCCCTGGCTCGCCGCATCCCCGTGTCCTCTGTCCCTTGAAGCCCCCACGGTGAAGGCCCAGGTCCGCCCGGTTCAGTGGCGCACACCTAAGCCGGAAGTGACTCCTTCAAAGGGCCCCACTGACCGTGGGCTCCTGTCCTCAGGAGCGCCGGTGGTGGGGCCGCAGAATTCACTCGCCAGGTCCGCTTTCTGCATTTCTATTCCCCTCTCAGCCAGGTTAAGTTTTTCTTCTTTATTTCTATTTCCTCTTATCTGATTTTCTTATTTATATTTGTAATGACTTTATCATCTCATTTTTCTCCTTTCAACTTTGTCTTCTTTTCTGGCATAAATTGTTTTCTTCTTTTTAATCTTTGGTTTGGTTTTAATCTTTACTGAAATTTTCTGGCTCATATTTCACGGACTATGATTTCGATGTCTTGTTCACAAATTTTATATTTATGTTTTGTGGTTTTTTCCTTCATAAGTATGATTACTTCATTAATTAATTTTTTTTTTAAAGATTTATTTAGTTATTTATTTATCCCCCCCTTGCTGCTTGTGCTTGCTGTGTCCATTCCCTGTGTGTCTTCTCCGTGTCTGCTTATCTTCCCCTTGCTGTGAGGTCCCGCTGCATCAGCCCCTTGCGCCGCGTGGGCTGGCCTGCCCTCACAAGGAGGCCCCGAGAAGCGAACCCGGGGCCTCACACATGGTAAACGGGGGCTCTATCGACTGAGCCACTCCCGCTTCCCATTAATTTTTAATTCTTAGCAGAATATTTTCTCATAATTTTCCTGGCTCCATGGCAATACTTTTCCTTTGAGAGTGCTCTAAAATAGAGGATTAATTTTGCTGCTATTTTTGCGGTTTCTTTCCTTATAATATCTTGAACTCACCTGGATTTAAGAGGGCTACTTCCTCAAGATCCTGTCTCTTCATACCGACAAGGGATGTAACCTTTGCAATTCAAAGGAGCCCCTCCTCTCAAGAGGGAGCTTTCTGTTGGGGCTCTCTGAGGTTTCTCTCCTTCTGGGCTGCTGTGACCTTCTCCCTCTCCCCCATGTGGCTTCTGCCTAATCTCAGCTACTTATAGAAGCTCCTACATATATTTTTGAAGGTGAAAATGCCTTCAAAAATTGTGGACATTATTTTTCTTGTCTTGTTGCTGCCTGTGTTGTAAATGTAGTTGTAATAACCCGAGAACAGATGGGAATGGAAAGTAAATTTAGTACCTGAGAGCAGGTGCCTCAGGACTGGAGCTTGAAAGCTCAGTGGATTTTTTTGCTTGCCCCGAAGGACCCACGCACCAGGGCCGGGCTGGAGCACACAGAGCACTTAAAGGTGGAGGGTGCAGGGTCTTTGGGAGTCGTTGGTGAGAGCCGCTGGAAGGAGGCAAACACCTTGAGTGAGCGGGCTCTGAGCCAGGGCCGGGGTTGTTAGCAGAGGTGGGGGCCTTTAGCAGAGGTGGGGGCGCTGGTCAAGGCGCTGCAGGGATAGCCGCCGAGTCCAGGCCATGAGGCCACGGCAGAGGGACCAGGGGTCAGCTTGCCTCAAGCCTATGCTCAGAAGCTGCATGGGCCTGGTGTTGTTATTTTTTAAGGCAGTTTCATTGAGATATATTCACATAGCACACAATTCAAAAAAAACCCTGAGTTTTTATAAGAGGTGCCCATCTGGCTGGCATCGAGCCAGTCCGTATCATTTCTTTGCACAAATGTCTGATTATCGCTTACTACAAAAACATGTCTTTCTCAATTTGTTTATAGTCTATTTGTTGTCAACATGTTTACAATATTTTGATGTTTTTCTCAATCTGTTTACATTCCCATTGTGGTCAAAATGTTTACAATGTCTTTAGGAATTCATGATCATTTATGTCATCTCAACACACCACAGTCCATTCTTTGATCTTGGATCATATTTTTGTACATACTCATTTTATAAATGCCTTTAACACTATGCCTAATATAATCAATATAACAACTGCTATAAATTCTTTAACATGTTCAAACATCCATTCTCTAAATTTCCAAAAGTATTTTTCCATTCCATCCAAATATGTTACTTTGACAGTTTTTCTTCCAAGTAAATATCATTTTTTAACACTAATAAGCATGCGAAAACTCATGAAGTGCTGCGTAAATTTTTTATGTTACCTTCTAGGCAGTATTTATATTTGGAAAATGTACCTCGTGATCCTTTTCCACTTTCTGTAATAAGGAATAACTCTATTTTGTCTCTTCTTCCAAGTGTTTTTTCACCTGGTCATATTTTCCAAGTGTTTTATTTACATCAATCAAAGATGATTCCTTCTTAGCAATATGGTATGCCTCATTGCTCAACCTCAAAGTGCCTTTATCTTTTATGGACCAGGTATAATGAATTTTTCTATCAATTCTAACGGTTATGATTTGTGGAAATTTGATACAACCTTGGAGGAGAAATTCCACCTTCTTTCCCTTATTCCAACAAGTTCTATTGCTTTCATTTTTGGAACATATTATCAGAGTTCAAATACCTAATTAAATATAGGGGGTTTCTCTGGCATATTGGCTAAAGTCATAGGTATGTTTGTTTCGAGTGTCTTAATTTACTTAAAGATTAGACCAGGGATTAGGTACGTCCCCACTGCCCACTCTTCCATGCTCTGTGGGTGTTTGATCAGCTCTAAGCATTCACACTCCTCTTGGAAATTGGAGTGCTGTCATAGTGTAATATCTCGATTTTCATAGTCTTCCTTTTAAGGCTAATATTCCCATTCCGCATACTCCTAAGTAATCACATTCATTATCCAAAGTCACATCTAATTTGCATCTAGTCTGAATATTGGCAATACTTGGTGCCAGATATCTACCTGTTACAAGCATGGATCTTAACTGTCCTACATATCTTTCAGCTTTGGCTGCAGCCTGTTACATTGGTTTTGTAGCTATGTTTTGCTGATAATTTTCCTAATCTTTAGAGTGTTAAAATCCACCTGACCTACTGCTGATTTCAAAGTGGCTAATGAGTCCTCTACCTTCCCTCTGTGTTCCTGAATATGATCCACAATTCCATACATATTTTTAGTTTGAAGTCCCAATATCAGAGAGCTGACAGGCATGAGCACTGACATTTTGTTGGGTTCTTTAAAAACCTTCCAATTTTAATCCATTTCTTCTAACTGGTCCCGTGATATCAAGGTTCTTGTCAACGCTCCTATGTATCCACATCACAGCTGCAAAGGTCTCCTGCTTCCATGGTTGTGCTGAAGTGCTGAATCTGTGAACGGCAGGCTGTGTGGTTCTTGATTGTATTTACTGCACATTGGTGCTCTCACACTGGCTACCAATTCTTTTATTAAATTGTAAGGTGTATGCTATTATAGTTGGGTCAATAGCAGAGAGGCTCCCAAATTCTAGGTATTGGAAAAATTGGCATCCCCTGATGACCAGCGTTTGCCACCAGAGGTCTGTGTAAGAGTCCTTTTCCTGTATTGTTCCTCTCTGAACTTTATGTGGCTCACTCATCGTGACAAGGTTAGGACTTAAAGTCCACGGATCCGTTTGTGAAATTTTGCAGGGCTGTGAGGGTTACAGCATAACATCAGTGACCTAGGTTTGGCCTGTGTATCGTCATTGTGAACTGTGCTGGTATAAGGCATTAACTCAAATGAGGCTATGTGGTTTTCAGCTATAGCACTCCTCTGAATCTTTTCCTTAACAGTCCAGTCTGAATTTACCCATATAAGACATGGGACTTTCTGTGGCCGTCACCAATGCTGACGTCACTGTTTAAGCTATATTAGGCATTTGTTTTTGTTTCCAAAATTCTAAATAATCACTGCAATGTGCCTGATACTATAAGGCACTGTTTTCCCAGTTGCATAGTTTTGTTAATTAGTTTGATGAACTCACTTCCTGAATGGTATATTAGCAATACCACCATACCTTGCATTATTGGTTATCATGTTTGAATTTTCCCCTAATTGTTCTGTTGTGTAATTTTTGTAAAGTCTGTAAGTAACTGCACCAGCTATATTTGTCAGTCCTCTGTGGAGCAGTTAAGAGTGGTGAGTCCAGTTATTGCCATCTTAACCACTCTGCAGGTCTTACTGACCTTTTTTGTTGCAATTTGTTCATAAGTTGCTTGATTCACCAGCATTGTGGTATTACTGTTGCTTTTACTATCTGGCATAACTGTGTGTGTGTTTGTGTGTGTGTGTCCACTCTCACTCAGGAATGGGGTGAAGAGTCCTACTGAGTTTGGTCCTGCAGCTATGTCAGCTGTTTACAGTGTGTGGTTTTACGTGAGTCATCAGTTCATATCCCCATGGCCAGTTCTTCGCTGCCGTAGAAGAGTGCCTGGTGGTGTTCATAGTGAGGCTCTCCTTCCTGTGCCTAGTCTACAATTCCATAAGACATGGGTACCTGCTTTGTCACCCTGTCGCTCTGATATGAGATTACAGAAGCCAAACACAAGTGTAGTGTACACAAGCCGTGAAGAGTGCCTAAAACTGCCTCTTGCTCGGTGGGAAATTGTTCAGGAGAGTCAGTCTCAGGGCTTCCAGTCATGGAATCATCAACGTCCTCCGTGCCGCGGATTGGCCCTGGGCGTTTGCGGTCTTTCCATTCTGGGCCCTGGAGTTCCTCGCCACGACGATGCTCTGCCCCCCTGCTTCTCCCCATGTTTTGAAAGTGCTGACATTACTGCAGCGTGGGGCTGGTGCTGCAGGAGTGTGGTGCAAGGTCAGATTCAGTGGAGCTAAAGCTGTTGGGCGGCGTGACAGACGGAGGTGCTGTGGAAGGAGAGAGAGTGGAAATATTGCTCCATTCTTGCCGTGACTTTGGCTTCTGATCAGGATTCACATCAAGTCCAACATCTGGACCCTGTGACACACCTGCAAGCTAGAGAGGCGTGATGCCTGCACATTTGACCCATGCTAAATATCCTTTTCTAAGGCTAGCTGGCAAGTTTTGCATGGGGCTGGTGCTAGAAGTAGTTCCATCCATGCTTCTAACTAACACTGTTCCCTCTATCCCTCTGTTCTTTTTCTAGTCGTTCTCTCTGCATTACCTAGTATTTTTATTTCAGTAGGTTGTATTCCAATCATATACAGAGAACTAGGAAATTTCAAATTTTCTTTGTGATTTAAGGCTTTTGTGAACTTCCCAACTTATTTAGACCAAGCTTTCAAATCTGCATATTTGTTAATATTCTCATTTTTTCTTTTACTAATCCATTGTATCTCTCTCTGTTCCCTGCTGTTGTGGGGTTGTATGCTGAGTGAAATTCCAGCATATTCCTTCATTCTCTGCCCATTTTTCCAGTTCTATTTTTGTGTAAAATGACTGTCTTGATCTAATTCTATGAATAGAAGTTTCCCATAACACACTACCCATGTCCAAGAGCTTTAGTAGTTTATTTCTGATCATTCATTTTACATGGAAAAAGCATTGAAATTCTTGGCCATGCGTTTCCTATATTGCAAGAATAACAGGAGTAAGCTTTATTTTCTGCTAGTGGCATTGTACCTGTTTGTCATATATGAAATTCTGTATCTGGGTTTTGTTTGTCAAATGCAATGTTTTTATGCTTTCACATTTTAATTTTTTTTTTTTTTTTACAGATCTCACATTTGTGAGCAAGGTCTCTTGCAATGTGTGCACATGTGGGCAAATTCCTCTGAATCCACTTAATTGGTGCCCTCCCTGTTCACATGCTACGCATGCATTTTCCTCCAGGCGCTATGTCATCTTTATGTATTTTCCATTCTGCCCCTTTTTTCTTATTACCTTAAGTATAGCTTCTCTATGTCCTTCTTCATTCCGAGTTAACCAGTCCACTACATTATTATGTTTTGTTGTCCTAGATTTGTCTAGGTGTGGAGTGCTGATACATGTGTGATCATATCTGTTTTTGAGTTAGCTATTTTATCTCATATTTTACTGCAAATATCATTGTTATTGATTTGATAATTATTCAGTGTCTGTGATCCAGACCATATTGCTACTCTACCAGCTACTGCACGTGAATCTGTAAATAGGTATAATTTCTCCATTATTTATTTTAGCATTTGTTCAATTGCCAGCCAGGTTGTAACTAATTCTGCATATTGTACTGAATCCTTTATCCCCTCCCTAGGTAGGCTTTTTGCATCTCTGGGTCTCAAGGCTGCAGCCTATTTTTATATTTCAGAGGAGGTCGTGGTTGTTCCACCATCTGCATTTCTGAATGTCTCCAACCAGACTGGACCCTGCTGTCTAACTGCTTGCACTTGGGTCTACTCAGCCTAGGAAATTCCAGCAGGCATGCCGTTGGGTCAACCAGCCATCTGAGCATCCTGTGTGGAAATGCACCATTTCCATTTTAGAACCTGTTGATCTGGCACAGTTCCTTTGTGCTCATTTGGTTTTTGCTTAGCCCATGCCAACATGGGTTGCAGGACTCTTAGCAATTTGCTTAATTTTCCCATTAATGTTTCTGAATGCTGTAGTTCTTTCTTACTGGAGAGTTCCTGGTCTTAACCTATGGGAATTTTTTAGTCCAGAAACCTACGGATGGAATTTAGCATCTTTGGTGCCTTGTATAAATATACATTCTAGTCTAAATGTAGAGCCTGGACCTGTCAGTGCTAATGTTTGATACTTTGTAAGTGCATCTTTTAGTTGTTGTAATGCTATTATTGGTTTTCTCTCAAAGTATATGTTTTGTTTCTCCTTGTTGGTTCATTGGTTGGTTTCAACAATATAACAATATGGAGTATATGTTTCTAATAAACATGTCAATTTTTGTGCTACTTCCTTAGTGTGGGGTGCTTGTAACTTGTAATTTGTGATTTGCATGTGGTAGAGTTTGTCCTTCTGAGGACCAGTGTATTCCTGAAATAATTACAGTATTATCTTTGTCCTTGTACATTATTAGAATTTATAGTGCAGCCTCCTTCTGTTAGAAAGGAAATTACTTGTAATTCAGTGTTCCTTTCTCTTTTGCCTGTTCCAATTATAAGGATGTCATTAATGTAAGATAAGATAGTATCCTAGGGTGGATATTTGTCAGAAAATGTATGTAAATCTGGTGCTAACAGGTTGCACGCTATTGCCAGGCTATTAATATGTCCCTGTGGTGCTCTGGTAAGCAGGTACTGTCTTCCTTCCCATGAGAATGCTGTCATAGGTTGGCTTTGTCTAGCAAAGAACACAAGATCTAAGGTTGTTAACAATTTCCTTTACCCGTGGTACTTTTATTAATTGGCATACCAGTATCTGGTAGTGGTCCTTCCAGTTTAGGGGTAGCTTATTGAGGTTTCTGAAATCGAAGGTGACCCTATAAGATCCATCTGTTTTTATAACTGGCCAAATGGGATCAATATAAAGTGAGATGGTAGGGATTATTATACCTTCTTCCAGTAGCT
>JAQZBX010064107.1:0-16539 GCA_029593785.1 Cabassous unicinctus
TTACCACTGATGCCTGCACCGCTTCTATCTGATGTCCCTAAGTGAATCAAGAGCAGTAACACCCAACGGACCTACAAAATGAGCAACCTCAAGTTTACAATGATCTCTTCTCTCTACCTGACCCAGAGATCCAATCTATAATGAGCCACATTGATTCTTTCTCCTAAACATCTTGAAAATTCTTCCTTTCCATCTGACTTTCTATTCTAATGCCTTCCTTCAAATCTTCATGGCATTTGTTAATCATGGGCTCTCATGAAACTGTCCCTTGATTCACACCTGGGAGCACCACTCTCTGCCTTCAGTCTTTCTCATCACCCCCTTGACCCCCCACTCTTCTCTTCAGTCTTATGGACTTGACCCAAGGCCCTGTATGGGGGACCTCACTTGCATGAATGGACCCTCCCTTTACTCAGAGTATGAGGAGGGGCTGGGAGAGATTTTGAGGAAGGTCCACCTCATCTGTGGAGACCTGGAATGCAAGACTCAGGGAAAATCTCCACCACGGCCCTCTTTGATTTCCTCCTCCCCCTCCTGGCTCACCAGGGGGAGGGCCAGTGGGGGCCCTGCTTTCTCCTCTTGTCTCTTGAACCCAGAATCGCCTTCTATGTATGTCCCCCATTTCCAGGGTTCTGGGCCCAGTCAGTGCTGACCCAGCTGCCCTCGATGTCTAGGGTCTGGGCCAGAGGGTCATCATCTCCTCCTCTGGAAGCAGCACCAACATTGGGGAAGGCTATTCTGTGCACTGGGACCAACAGCTCCCACGAACGGCCCCCAGAATCCTCATCTATGGTAACAGCAATCGACCCTTGGGGGTCCCCGATCAATTCTCAGGCTCCAAGTCTGGCAACTCAGGCTCCCTGACCATCACTGGGCTCCAGGCTGAGGACAAGGCTGTTTATCACTGCCAGGCCTATGTTGAGAGCCTTGGTGCTCCCATAGTGCCTGAGGCCAGTGGGGAAGTGAAACAAGAAACCCCCTCTCATCTGCCAGGAAGGTAGATGCCCCCGGAGATGCCTGCTCAGGCCCTGCCTTGGCTCCTGCTTATCCTTTGGCTGCTGCTTCCTTGGGCCCAGGCTAGTCCACAGCACATCATGGGAACTGAAGTCTCCTCCTCTCCCTTGTCCTCAACTTCATTCACAGTAGCACATTCCTAGACAAAGCATCTCAAAGGAAAGAGAGCCTCACTCCCCATCTTTATCACAGAACTCAGAATCTCTTTGTATTGAAGTTTAAGGTCTGGAGATGGCAGAGTTCAGCTGAGGCCAACTCAGACCTGCAGTTTAATAAGGAATTCGGTCACGTTCCATCTATCCGTTCCCTGTTTCCTGGTGTTTCCCAGAGTCTCTAGACTTCCTCTGATTAGGACTCTCTATGTGTCCTTATTCTTTTTGTTACAGCTTCTAATTTTTTAAATTAGTAACTCTCTTTATGGAGATAAAATTAACATAAAAATAATAATCTGGTTGTTTTTAAAGTGTACAAATGGATATGTTTTGACATATCTACACACCTTTGAAAACATCACCCCAATCAAGACAGTGAACCTACCCACCTGCCCCCAAGTTTTCCCCATTGCCCCTTTGCAAACCCTCCTTCCCATTCTCCGCAGGTATCCACTGATCTTCTTTCTGTTAATACTGTTTGGTTTGCATTATCTATAATTTATAAATAGGGTCATGCAGTATATTTATGTTTTTGCTGTTCTTGGACTTTCTGCACACATCCCAATTCTTTTGAGATTGCTTCATAATATTGTTGGGTTCCATTCCAAAGTATCCAGGCTTTTTTTTGGTTTTCTTAGGCCCTGGGCACTTTTAACTTCATGGACCCTTCAGACATTAAATATATTTTACAACCGTGTTGGTATGAAGATGAATATAAGCCATGGGAAGGCCAAATTGTTTTGAAGGGACAGCCTCTATTCCTGCAACCTTTTCTTCTGAGCATGCAAGTTATAGTACAAGCAGAAAACACTGACTCTTGTTCTTTAAATGATCTTTGAGACACTAGGAGCAGAAATCACCTTCCTCAGGACCAAGATTACAAGGAACAGGAGACATGGGAAGCATATAAAATGTGAGGGTCCCTCCCCAAGGAAGATCCAGTCCACAGGCAGATCACTACCATATATGACAACTCTTTGAACAACCAATCAGAACAGGCTAAGCTGAATCCCTGTCACTGTCCCCACCTCCCTTGTTTCCATCCTATAAAATGCACTTAAATTCTCAGATAGGGGTGACAGATTGGGGCCTTGCCTCCTATCTCTTTGCAGATCAACCTTGCAATAAACTCTTTGCTTTCAAGGGGAGTGGATGTAGCTCAGCGGTTGAGTGCCTGCTTCCCATGTGTGAGGTCCTGGGTTTGATCCCCGGTAACTCCTAGAAAAGAAAAAAGAAAAAAAAAAAATTGAAAATGGAATCCCTGACAAAAATAATGGAAAAAAATTCTTTTCTTTTTCAAAATCCTGACATATTTTTGGCCCCAGTGTGCATTGGACAGTGAGTCCTTGCTCAGTCACACATCATGGCCTGCAGGGAAGGCAATGGGCAGGACTCTTCCACTATCAGGCATTATTTTCTACATAGAGGATGCCAATAAGGTGGAATTAATACTGAGCTGTTCTGATGCACTAATCATTTCTTAGACTAAGCTGCTGCCTGGCTGAGTGGAATGACCTGGGGGACACACTGGACACCATTATCTCCACAGCCTTTGGGGTTCTTAGAGAACCAGGCCCAGGAGGAATTTGCTTGGAGAGACTCTCCCCATCAGAACATGGAGGGTCCTAAGAGGGTCAGGGAGTCTGACCTTGGCCCCTGAGGAATAGTCTTGTGGTCACCAGGAGTACATGCCCTCACAATAAGCACAGGAAAAGATGCTCAACTCCATTTGTTATTAGGGAAAAGTGAACCAAACACACAATAAGATACCACTTCACAATGTAAGCTAACAAAAAGAAGAGTAAGTGTTTTCCATTATAGGTACTGCACATCTCCAGTTGTGGGGATATTGGAGCTCTCATCCTTTGCTCATGGGAATTAAATATGTTGCCATTGCTTAGGAAAAGAGTTTCTCTCTTCCTCAAAAAGTTAAGTATGGAATTACCATATGAAGCAGCAATTCCACTCCAAATTATAACCTAAAGAGGATTGAAACTATGTGGCCACCCTAAAATTGCACAAGAGTGTTCCTAGCAGCATCATTTTTAATAGCTTTATTGTGGAAACAATCCATGAGTCCTTAAAATGATGAATAGTAAACAAACATTGGTATATCCACAAGCAGGAGGTGATTCAGCCATGAAAAGGAAAGGTTACAGATACATGCTTCGATGAAGATGAATTCTGAAAATATTTGAACTAAGAGAAATCACACTCAAAAAAGCTATATATTCTCTAGTTCCACAGAAACAAACTTAAGCAGACAGAAATTATTTAAGTGTTTGTCCATGTCTGCAGAGAAGTGGGACTGGGAAATAACAGCTCGTGGGTCATTACATTCTGGAATTAGAGAGGATCACCCAATTGTGCACTTTAAAAGGGTGAATTTTATGGTACATGAATTATATCTCAATTTATAAAATAAATTTTGGCATTCTACTGGGCCCTGGGAGAGACTGAGCTTCTGACACTACACAGACATGAGATTAGCTGGGCTCCAGGGGGAACCTGAGTTAATACACCAGGAGAGCTCCAGGTTGAGTCAAATGAGTGTGGTTTGCAATTAAGAAGAGAAGGAGACTGTGAAGCACTGAAGTCACCCCTGCCAAACACTCCTCCACCAGGTCTCCTGCATGGACAATGGGAGGTCCTATTTTTGACCTACAAACTGAAGATCCTAGAAGCAGATGAGGAGGCAGAAGTAAAGACCTGCCAGAGGGCATCCTGCCATCAGTGCTATTTCCCTGCACGAACACCAGATGGCGATGTGGGTCAGGCCCTGGGAAAGCACAGCTGGGAGATGGCCTTGAGAGTCCATTAAGACATGGCCACTGGTGTGAAACCATACTAAAAACTGTAAACTGTCAAACTGTTGAGTCCTCCAGGGACGGAGTTTATTTGTATGATAGCCCCGCCCAGTACAGGGACTTAGGGGTTATAATGGGAGCTGGGGAAGCTGATAATGGGGTGAGTTGTCTTGAGAAGCACAGCCCTGGGGGCATCTCCACCATCGCCTGGACCCCTCTGGCTCAGTGCACAGGTCAGGGCTTGGGGTGGGAAGAGACAACACGGAACCTTCCTGCACCATCTCTATTCCTGACCATTGGGTCTCTCATCTATTTTCAGGAGCCATTTCGGAGGCTGTGTGACTCAGGAACGTTCACTGGCCACGTCTCCTGGAGGGACAGTCATGCTCCCCTGTGGCTCCAGTGCTGGGGCCATCACCACCAGCAACTATGCCAGCTGGGTCCAACAGAAGCCCTGCCAGGCTCCCCTGGGTCTGATGTTAGCACCAGCAGTCGGTACTCAGAGATCCCTGCCTGATTCTCTAGCTCCCTGCTTGGGTACAAAGCTGCCACTCACCATCACAGGGGCCCAGCCTGAGGATGAAGCAATCATTACTACAGAGGCAGATGTCGGTGTGGAAGTGAGACACAAAACCCCTGGCTCAGCCTGGGCTTTTGGCTTCTGGGTATGTCCCTGTTCTTGTGTGCAAAGCTGAACACAAGGCCTAGCAAATGTGTCTGGAATATGAGAAGAATGTGGATCTTTGGGGGACAGAGGCATTCTGCTGTGGACAGCCACCGAGTTCACCCCCAATATATCCCACTTCCAGGTACTCCCACCTTGTGTCGTCCTCCCCTTGAGTGTGGGTGGTACAGTGCCTTCTAACAGAGAATTGGGCAG
Source organism: Cabassous unicinctus (assembly GCA_029593785.1). Lineage (NCBI taxonomy): Eukaryota > Metazoa > Chordata > Mammalia > Cingulata > Chlamyphoridae > Cabassous > Cabassous unicinctus. Next base: position 4,854 of record JAQZBX010064107.1, read on the forward strand.
GACTGATGGCAAGTCACTTCTTAGACTGAGATATAGCCAGGTATGGCCTGTCTTGGGGACTTCCTTTTGTTTTCTCTTTCATCACTCACGCTGGGGGAAATGGCTGCCTTGTCCTGACCTCCTTGTGGAGAAGCCACAGGTGAGGAACCCAGGCCTGCCCACAGCCAAGCACATGAGCTTGGAGGCCAAACCCACCCCCAGCCAAGACTTGAGATATCTGGGCAGCTGGCACTTTGCCCAGAACCCAATGTGAGCCCTTGATCCAGAGGCACCAGCTAAGCCACCCTTTCATTCCTGACCCACAGAAATGGTTTGATAATAAATGTGTATTGTTTTCAACCAGTACTATATGGGGCCATTTGTTATGCAGCAATGGATAATTAATAAACATAGGGATTAAGATCAACAAAAGTATGGAGTAAAGTCTTTAGTGGGGTGTAGAATATTCAGTAAATATAGATATATCATCTGCCCTTTGAATTTCTGCTGTTTCCACCTCTACACACAGGTGTACCACTTACAACACGTGGATGTGTACACTCACACACTCACACACTCTCACAGTTCCCAGCAGGAACATAAACTGCATAATGTGTTAGGAGATGAAGAGTGCTGTTGACGCAAATAAAGCAGGAGATGGAAAGAAGGACGGACATGGGGGATGCAATTTTAAGTAGTATGGTCTGCCAGTTTCTAAAATTTAAGGTGCCTTTGGAATTAGTTGATTTTTTTAGTTATATTTTCTTTACCTTTCTGGTTCTGCTTCCTTATCCCCTGTGGAATTCATATCTTTAAATTATTAATTTAAAATATAAAGACAAATTAATAATCATGTAATCTAAAATTCTCATTTTACAACTTCATGTATCTGGGTCAAACGTCCATTCATCATCCATGCATTAGTTCATTTAACCAACTACCATATAGCAAGGGCCTATTCTATGTGACACATTATATTGGGTTGGTCAGGGAGGGAGTAAAACTGAACACCTAAGAAAGGGACCTTCTGTCAAGGAGATCACTATTGAAGATACTAGATATAAAGTAAAACCAACAGGCTGATTACTATAACAGAGCGCAAACATGTGTGAAAGTATCTCTCCTTGACTGTGGAATTTGAGAAAGAATTTCCTTAGGTGTGGACATGCACCTGGGGCTAGGGGCCAAAGGCTGGGCAGATGAGGAGGGAGTGGGGACTCCCCTAGGAGAGGGAGAGTCCAGCATCAAGACAAGGAGCTAGGGGAGGGCCTCTGCTGCCCCTGGTGTTGTGAAGGAGATCAGAGGTGTGGGTTTCAGAGAGGAGAGCTGAAGACACAGGGACTCCTACAAGATTAGGAAACGATTCCTTCTCTTTCCTGACTGCATTCATGGGCACTCCCAGGCTCCCCTCCACTATTTTTTTTAATATATATTTTTATAACAGAAGTTGTGAACTTACAAAACAATCATGCACATGTGTAGAATTCCCATACAACACCCCTTTACCAACACACCACAGTATTGTGGAATTTTCTTTCAGATGATGACATAATATCATCAGACTATTACCACTAACTATGGTTCAGAGCATACATTTGGCATATGTTTTCCATACCCCCTATTATTAACAGTGCATATCTTTGGCATTGATGGAAGAATATTATAGTATTGCTGTCAACCACAGTCCATAGTTCACACCAATTGTATTTTTTCCGTGCTTCTCCGCATTCCCACTGTCCTGTAATATTTATGTACATCCACTCTAGCTCACAGAAGGACACTCTTGCATCTGTACCATCAATCACAACTCTCATCCACCTCTGAGTTCAATGTGTTTTTCAGTTCATAGATTATTCTCTAGCTTTCTTTCAATTGACATTTACATCACTAGACTACCCTTTTCAGACACAATCCCATTTATTAACCAGCTGCTACTCACTGCAAAGTGTTACCATCAACTCTATCCATTTCCACATTTTCACAGTCAAGTTAATTAAAACTTCTACATACATTAAGCATCAGTCATGCATCTCAGCCCTCCTCCTATCTCTTTTTTTATAAATAATTTTTAAACAATTTATTGAAGTATATCATTCATACATGAACATATATAAACTATAAGTGTTCAGTAAACTTACAAAGCAAACATGCGTAATATCATTCAGGGCTCCCACACATCACCCCCTCCTCCCAAACACCCTGCATTGTTGTGAAACATTAGTTAACAAATCATGAAAGAGCATCGTCAAAGCTTTACTACTAACTATAGTCCATATCTTCCTCCCCTAGACATTTTTTAAAGGATTTATTTATTTATTTACTTTTATCCATTTGTACCCCCCCTCCCCCAATTTTGCTGAATTGTGTCCATTCACTGGGCAACTCTCTGTGTCCGTTTCCTGCCCTCTCTTCTCATCCTTCTCCTCCTGTCTTCGCTGGGATTTGATCCTCGGAATCTCCGATGTGGGAGAGACGCATCCTACTGCCTGTGCCACCTTAGTTCCTGTTTTCGGTGCGTCTCGTATTGGCTTTCCCTTGTGTCACTCTCCTATTTTGTCATCATCTTGCTGTGTGGCTTGCGGGGCCTGGTGGCTCACCCACTAGCAGGGCCTGGCGGCACACCTGTGGACAGGGCCTGGCAGCATACCCTCACACGGGACCTGACAGTGCACCTGTGAATGGGGTCTGATGGCTCAACCACTCATGGGGCCTGGTGGCACACCCGTGCATGGGACCTGGTCGCTCACCTGCTAGGAGGGCCTGGCGGTGCACGTGCACACGGGGCCTGGCGGCCCACCAGCACACTGGACCTGGTGGCCCGCCTGACTTCTATATTTTTCTTTTTAAAATTTTTACTGGAAGGTTCTGGGGGTCTAGCCCAGGTCCCTCCATATGGGAGACGGATGCCCAGCCACCCAATCCACATCTGTCCCCCTGCTATATCTCTTAAGGTTGACCAAAGATACCCAAAGTTACAGTCTTTTCCCACACAGGATGGCCATATAATAAATCAGGCTTAGTTTATCACCAGCATTCTAAAAACCAGACCTAGGGAGAAAAACTAGGTCTGGGGACACATGCATGGGTTTCTAATATAGCGAATGTTTAGCCTAACCCGATTATCACAAAATCAGGACAGCGAGAATATTCGCATCCTCCTCTTATCTCTTAATGACCTATACTCTAGGATTTTTACTCCATGCATTTATTCTTGGTATTTAGTTCATATTAATGAGACTATGCAGTATTTGTCCTTTTGTGTCTGGCTTGCTTCACTTAGCATAATGTCTTCAGATTCATCCATATTATCATACGTGTCCCAACTTCATTTCTTCTTACTGCAGTATAGTATTCCTTTATGTGTATACACCACATTTTGTTTATCCATTTATTGGTTGATGGACACTTGGGTTGTTTCCATCTTTTGGTAATTGTGAGTTATGCCTGCTATGAACATCGGTGTGCAGATGTCTGTTTGTGTCACAGTTTTTAGTTCTTCTGGATATATTTCTAGTAGAGGAATTGCTAGATCATATGGCAGTTCTATGTTTAGCTTTCTGAGGAACAGCCAAACTGCTTTTCCTAGAGCCTGCACCATTTTACAATCTCACCAACAGTGAAGGAGTGTTCCTTTTTCTCCAGCACTTATTGTTTTCTTTTTCTTTTTTAATAATGGCCATTCTATGCAGTGTAATATGATATCTCATTGTCATTTTGATTTGCATTTCTTTAAATAGCTACTGATAAGGAACTTTTTTTTATGTGTTCTTTGGCCACTTGTATTTCCCTGTGGAGAAATGTCTGTTTAAATCTTTTACCCATTTTATAATTGGATTGCTTGCTCTTTTATTGTTGAGCCTTATGAACTCTTTATATAGAATGGAAATCAAACACTTATCAGATATGAGGTTTCCAAATATTTTCTCCCGTTGAGTGGCCTGCCTTTTCACCTTCTTGATGAAATCCTTTGAATCACAAAAGTGATTAAGATTGAGGAGGTTTGATTTATCCATGTTTTCTTTTGTTGCTTGTGCTTTCAGTGTAAGGTTTAAGAATGCACCACCTACCACCAGGTCTTGAAGATATTTTCCCACATTTTCTTCTAGGAGCTTTATGGTTCTTGCTTTTATATTTAGGTCTTTGACCCATTTTGAGTTAATTTTTGTATATCATGTGAGATGGGGCCTTCCTTAATTCTTTTGCTTATGGCTATCCAGTTCTTCCAGCACCATCTTTTGAAGAGACTGCTCTGACCCAGTTTGATGGACTTGGCAACCTTGTCAAAAATTGATTGACTATAGATGTGAGAATCTATTTCTGAATGCTCACATTTATTCTATTGGTCAATATATCTATCTTAATGGCAGTACCATGTTGTTTTTACCACTGTTGCTTTGTAATATGCTTTAGAGTTAGGAAGTGAGAGTCCACCAACTTTGTTGTTCTTTTTCAAGATTTTTTGCCTATTCATAGTCCCTTACCCTTCCAAATAAATTTGATTATTCTCTTTTCCATTTCTGCAAAGTAGGATGTTGGAATTTTGATTGGGATTGCATTGAATCTGTAAATCAATTTGGGCAGAATTGACATCTTAATATTTAGTCTTCTAATCCAGAAACACAGAATGCTGTTTCATTTATTTAGGTCTTCTTTTATTTCTTTTAGCAATGTTTGGTAGCTTTCTGAATACAGGTCCTTTACATCCTTGGTTAAGTTTATTCCCAAATATTTGTTTTGTGTAGTTGCTTTTGTAAATGGGATGTTTTTCCTGTTTTCCTCCTTATGTTGGTCATTACTAGTGAATGGAAACACTCTGATTTTTGCATGTTGATCTTTTTCCTGCCACTTTGCTGAACTCATTTATTATCTCTAGTAGCTTTTGTTAATTTTGGAGGACTTTCTATGTATAAGATCATGCCATCTGCAAATACTGAAAATTTTTACTTTTTCCTTTCCAATTTGTATGCCTTTTATTTCTTTTTTTTTGCCTAATTGCTCCAGCTAGAATTCTAGGACAGATATGAAGAACAGTTGTGACAGTGGGCACACTTGTCTTGTTCCCGATCTAAGTGGGAAAGCTTTCAGTCTTTCACCGTTGAGTACGATGTTAGCTTTAGGGTTTTCATATATGCCATTTATCATGTTGAGAAAGTTTCCTCCTATTCCTATCTTTTGAGGTGTTTTTATCAAGAAAGGATGCTGCTTTTTGTCAAATGCCTTTTCTGCATCAATTGAGATGATCATGTGGCTTTTCTTCTTTGATTTGTTAATGTGGTGTATTATGTTAATTGATTTTTTGTTTTGTAACACCTTTATATACCAGAGATAAAAACCACTTGATCACAAGTTATAATTATTTTAATATGCTGTAGGATTGATTTGCAAGAATTTTACTGAGGATTTTTGTATCTATATTCATTAGAGAGATTGGTCTGTAATTTTCTTTTCTTGTAGTATCTTTATCTGGCTTTGGTATTAGGGTTATGTTGGTTTCATAGAATGAGTTAGGTACTGTTCCATCCTCTTCAATTTTTTGGAAGTCTTTGAGCAAAATTGGTATTAATTCTTTTTGGAATGGTTGAAAGATGGTTGATGCTCTCTATTTTTTTTTGTTGTTCTCAATTTCATATGTTATTTCTTTCCTTCTGCTTGCTTTAGGATTTATTTTCTCTTCTTTTCCTGTTTTCTCCATGTGTGTAGATGGTCTTTAATTTTAACTCTTTCTTCCTTTTTAATATAGGCATACAAGGCTATAAATTTCTTTCTCACTACTGTCTTTGCTACATCCTATAAGTTTTGATATGCTGCATTCTCGTTTTCATTAGTCATGAGATATTTACTGATTTGTCTTACAATTTCTTCTTTGACCCACTGATTTTTTATGCCTATATTATTTAACCGCAATGTTTTTGTGAGTTTTCCAGTCTTTAACCCGTTATCGATTTCCAGCTTCATTCCATTATGGTCAGAGTAAGTGCTTTGTATAATTTTAATATTTTTAATTTTATTGTGATCTGTGTTGTGACCCACCATTTGGTCTTTCATTGAGAAGGATCCATGAGCACTTGAAAAGATTATTTTATTTTATTATTTTTTCTTTTTGTTTTTATTCTTTTTTCCAGATTGTGTTTTCTTTATTCTTTCCTTTTTGTTATTTTTAAAATTCTTTCACTTTTTTCTTTTGCCTGTTTCTTTTTTGAAAAAATCTTTTCCTTTTTTTTTCCTGTTTATTTTTTATTTTCTTTTTCATTTATTTATTTATTTATTTATTTTGTTCATATTTTTGAGATTGTGTTTTTGGTGTTTTTGACCATCTTGTCACCAGCTCTTCCCATTTGAATGTCTGCTTAGGGTCACCAGGTCTCCAGCCCAGCAGAAATCCAACATGCTGCAGGCTTGCTCAGTCATGTGCACTGAGGACGAGACCCACATTGGGAACTATTGGTTCTTCAGAACCATAAGAATGGGTTTTTCCATGGTGAAATTAGCACAGCACATCCTCACTGGCCACAAGGTAGCCATCAAAATCATCCAGAAAAATGAAAATACTTCTATCCTCCACATGCTCTCCTGAGAGGTGAGCATATTGAAGGGCTTCAAACATCCAAATAAAATCAAGTTATTTGAAACCATTGAGAACTACAAGAAATTCTGTCTCATCATGAAGTACACCAGTGGAGGAGATCTCTTTGAGTCCCAAGGCTCTTTGTTAGAACAAGAAGCCTGAGCGAAATTTCACCAAGCAATATCTGCTTGGCTGTATTGCCACCAAAAGCATATTGCCCACAGGGACTTGAAGACAGAAAATCTGCTGCTGGATGCTGCCGGGAATAGCAAACTTGCCAATTTTGACTTAAGCAACACATTGAACAGTGACCAGAAGCTGGAAACCTTGTGTGGCAGTCTCTAATATACAGCTCCTGAAATCTTTCAGGGACAAATGTATGATGGGCCAGTCATTGATATCTGGAGGCCAGGACTGATTCTGTGCACCATGGTGAGCAGAGATGTACCTTTCACTTCACATAGCTTCCAGGACCTGTGGGAGCAGGTGCTCGCTAGGAGTTCTATATTCCAGAGTACCTGTCTATGGACTGTGTCAACCTCATCAAAAAGTGTTTTACAGTAGATCCTTGCAAGAAAACAATGCTAGAGCATAAATCAGCAATCCCTGGGTAAATACGCACTATCAACACCAAGAGCTGAAACACTATGTAGAGTCCCACCTGGTTTACCAGGACCCCCTCTAGACAGTACTGATGGTATCCATGGGGCACACCATAGAAGAGATAAAGGAATCATTGACTCATGTAAAACATGACAAAATCATGGCAACCTATCTGTTGCTGGGGTAATAGATGGGAGCAGGAGACCCCCACCATCGCCCTGCAGCCCCAGCCCTCACCTGGTCAGAAACACAGCCGCACTCCTTCCCCACAACAAGTGGAACAACACAGCATGTTTGCCAAGCCCATGCAGAGAAGATACAGTGAAACTGCAAGTCTCCCCTCTGATTCCTTGCCCAAAACCATTAAATACAGGGAGAAGGACCAGAATTCAGGGAGGAAGGCTTGGAGCATGACCAACATTTATCCCAGCCCCCTGCCAGGCCAAGAGTGGGAGAAGTCCACCTCTGTGCCCTCCAGGCACAACCTCTCCACCTGCACCAGCCAACCTTACAATACTCCTCTCCTGGAGTGGATCAGCCTTAGCCAGGCCTTCATTGAGAAGGGCAGAGAAAGCCAACGCACACTGGTGTCAGGACCCTCCAAGACGTTTGCTTCAACCACAGAGTCCCTTGCCCTGCCTCATCTGCATAAGCAGCCCCCAATGGCCTTGGTGTAGCCCAGCCAGGTCACCAGGCTCTACTCCAGGGAGAGTCACCATGAGGGCCCCCAGCTTGGCCCTGTGGCCACTGCCTCTGCCCACATCAGCTGCAGTGGGGATGGAGGCCCTGAAGGAAGCAATTCTCCACTAGCTGTTTGCAAGGATAATGACATCCCTAAGGGGAAACCCCAAGTTAGTGGTGAGCAGCAGATTTTGCCCTGTGCAGTGAGGCCAGCTTCCCCTTCTGGCAACAGCCAGGGCCAGCCAGGCACCTTGAGTCATTTCATTAAGTTCATCCAACAAATTGTATGCCTAGGGTGTGCCAGCAAGAAGGAACACCAGTGGGAGAGGAACCACCATGAAGGCCTTCAGGAGGTCTAGCCATGGTCATGTAACTTGAAGGGGAAGATGAAAATCATGAGTTCCCTGGAGCCCCAAGATATGATGTAGGAGATCTGCCAGGTGCTCCATGCACTTGGCTTCCAGTGGGACCTGACTGAGCACCACAGGCTGCTGTGCATGTGTGGCACACCAGGCCAGGAGGACTTTCTCCAGTGAAGGATGGAGGTGTGCAGACTGCCATGGTGGGGTCTCCATGGTGCAAAGTCAAAAGGTTTTCTGGGACCTCCAGGGCCTTTAAAGACATTGCTACCATACTAACAAAACTGCTTCAGCTTTAAATGCTACCAGAAGCTGAGGGGGAGACCAGGGGAGGGGCCTGCAGGCCTTCATGGCCCAGGCAACCACTCCCCATGCCTCCAGGCAGAACTCCAGAGGCTGCACTGGTTGTGTGCTATTGGACCTGCTTCCCTCTCCTGTCCTTCTCCCAGATTGGTGGTGAGGGCCAGTGGCTGTCACCTTGACACCCACACCCTGGAAGCCTTATACAGCAGAAGCTCCCTTGTTAGTTTAGTGGTAATGATTTTGCAGGCCAAGGAGGTGCTGGAATCCTCCTCAGTGGAACCCCACTGAGACCCCACCATGGCCTCTGCACACCTCCATCCTGCCCTATGCAACGTCCTCCAGCCTGGTGTGATACACATCACAGCAGAATATATTGGCTGTTCAGGTCCCACTCATGGCATTTGTGTTCAGCACCTGCCCATCTCCTGTGTCATCTCTATGGGCTCCGTGGGGCTCAGGATCTTCATCCCCCATGGTGAGTCTAGTGAGTGTACCTTGGTTTCCTGAGGATTGATTATCTCCTCTAAGTATTTGCTTAGAGATTCATTGAGGTTTCTTCTGGAAAACTTGACATGCAGGTATCTGCATTTAACTTTGAAGAAGTTCCCACCTGCCTCCCTGCTCCTGGCTGTTGCTAGAGCAAGAGGCTGGTGTCCCAATGCAGGGAAAATTGTCCTGCTTGCTTCCCAGTAGCAGCTGCCCTATGTGGACAGAGGTCTCTTGGAACTCAGTCTGGGGAAAATGATTCTTTTGGGGGTTCCTCCCCTGCTGCTGATGTGGGTGAAGGGGAGGCCGTGTGGCCATGCTATGGGGCTTGCTGGTTCATGGCCTCTGCATTGAGTCTCTGTGGGGCCCAGTCCAGAGAGCCTGATGGGTGGCTGCGAGCTGTGCTGGGAGCTTTCTTTCATTCTTGGTGCTAGTGAGTGTGTCTGGAGGATGACAGCAAAATCAGAAATCAATTGTGTATCTATAAACCTGCAATGAACAGCCAAATAGGAAATTAAGAAAGCAATTTCCAGGGAGTGGATGCAGCTCAAGTGGTTGAGTGCCTGCTTTCTATGTACTGGGTCCCAATTTTAATTCTCCGTACCTCCTAAAGACAAACAAATGAAAAAACCAACTCTCATTAGGGAGCAGAAATAGCTCAGTGCTTTAGTGCCAGCTTCCCATGTGTGAGGTCCTGAGTTTATTCCCCTGTACCTCCTAAAAAAAAGGAATTCCATATACAATATCACTTGGAAGAATAAAATCTTGGGAAAAATTTCAACAAGAAATTAAAGATTTGCACTCTAAATACTACCACATTCTTCAATAAAATTAAAGCCCTAAATAAGTTGAAGGACAAACTGTGTTCATTGGTAGGAAATTTCATACTGTATGATGTCCGTACTACCCAAAGCAGTCTGATTGTTTCTAGAATACAGTGAAATCTGTCTTTTGGGACTTATTGGCAATAGACTCCTTTAGAAATAATAAAAATTTGAATTATATATTTTATAGGTTGCAATTTTCAAATATAATACTTCCTTTATTTTAATTCAAACCAGTCCAAAAAATATATTGCAATAGAGCTTCTTTTGAGATTAGTTTGAATAAATCAGAATTGTGTATAAATATATATAGAATATATGTAATAGAACACTTTAGAGACTTAGGTTTCACTGAAAGTTCTCTCAGAAGTACAATTAATCATATGATTTTATGATTAGGGCCTCAGTTTCCTCATTTGCACAATTAATGGAAGAAGTAGTCTAGGTTCAGGGAGTTTTTCTATTCTGTAATTCTAGAAATGTCTTGTTGATAGTTTTTACCTGTACTGTCTTGGAAGAATGTGTTTATTAAGCAAAAATAATTTTTAGACCTGTTCCAAATGCTTTCAGTTCCAAGTTAATGATATTTTTTGTTATGGCATACTTCTTGTGTTATATTTGAAGGACTGCAATTCTCTTCTTTCTAAGCAATAGGATTTTCGTGGTTTTTTTGGATGCTCAGAGTGAGTTTATAGGACTTGGAATTTTACTATTGGAAAAATTGTAGTACAATAAATAAGTATCCCTAGACTACAATATTGAGCCTTGATATGATCCAATAAATCTTTCTTCACGCACTTGGAAGTTTTGGTCATCCATCTATCTATGTCTATGTAATTTTTTAATATTCTGTCATTCTAATGGATTAAGAAGAGTCCAAACACTGATTTAAAAATCTATAGTGTTTCCTGATACTTTACCACATTGTTTCTCCAAATGGTTAGTAATTCACAGACTTTCAAAGTCGTAAAAAACCCCTTCACTTGCTATGGCATATATTTTTCCTGAACCTTTGCTCTTTCTTGATTTCTGTAGCCCCATGGTTCAGATCCTCTTGGGACCTTATTTCTCCCTCCTTTATACTTCCTTCATTTTCTCAGTTTGATATTCATGGTTAATTCTTTTTTACTTTTGCTTTTTATCCCCCTCCAATATTTTTCTTTTTGGAGCTCTTTTACTTATCGACATTTACACATGCTTTTTATGCAATTACCCCATAATCAGCAACTTAAGTGTTGGCTTATCATCAGTTTGATTCCACCATCTACCTTTTTCCTTTGGTAGCTTTGCATGAATGTCCCATCTTTGGGTCTGAAGTAATGTGTCTAAAAGGTAATTTATTATCTTCCTGTGAAACCAACTGCCCTTTTGGGGCTGATCTTAAAGTCTCACCTAGGATTGGAAGCTCATATGTCTTCCTTCATCTTACCCCCACCTGGAATGTAGGCATTTACTTGAGTTCTGCAAATTTTCCCCTTTATTCAATTCTTACTACCACTTCATTGCTCCAAAGTATGTATTAAGAGATCTTTTGCTTTTGCTTTAAACATTTTTTTTTTTTAATTGGAGAGGTTTTAGATTTCCAGAAAGATCATGCAGAAAATGTTCCCATTTACCAGCACCCATTTTTAACATTTTGTGTTAGTGTGGTACCTTTGTTACAATCAGAGAAAATATTATATAATTGTACTATTTTTAAATAACTTTATTTCAAATTCAAGAAATCTAAAATAACAGAAAAATACAGCTCAACAAGTATGGAAACATTCCTCCTAAAAAGTTCTTTCCAGCTACTTTTATCTCATCTAATTCCAACTTCTCAGTTGTTCCTCTAGTGTTCAGAAAGATACACAGATGAACACAGATTAGTTAAAAGACTTAGTCAC
>JAQZBX010064108.1:0-16552 GCA_029593785.1 Cabassous unicinctus
GGGGGGGGGGCGGGGAAGAGAGAGACAGAAGAAAGACTCCACTAGAATGCTTGTCAATCAGGTCAGACTCCTTGGTGGCCCCTCCAGAATTAAGCACTCCTTTTTGCTAGAACACTCTATTTCTTTCCATATTCGGTTGGTATTTTTTTCCCACTTTATAGCATATAGAACCTAGAATAACTTCAAAATAAATCCAGTTAGTTAACAAACACAAAAATGCAATACTTTTCTTTTAATCACTCTTGGAGGGAAAGTCACCAGTTAAAATTTAACTTCATTTTGTTTACCTATATGGAGGGAAAAAGATAAAACAATAATATGTTGAGAGATCTTATATATGGTAAATATAAAAAGTAAAAAAAAAATATTTAAATGGCTTCCAACTAGTGTCCCTTTCTTCTAAAAATGATAAATTTAAACATAGTAGCAATATTTATTGGCAAGAGGTTCTTTCTGATTTTGTTTTTAATCTTCCCTGTAAATTTGATGAAATCACGATTCAAAAATGATTACTCTACTATAAATTCTAGAGAAACAGTGGGTTAATACGCAAACATGAAACAACAATTTGGAGACAGGAAATTATTTAAAGGTTCTCCTGCCTGCTTTCGTCTTCGGAAACAGCTTTAGAAGAACAAAAGTGACAATCCATCCATTGCAATTAATATAAATCTCTAGTTCACTTAATCCCATCAAAAAGAGACCATCAAATTATTTCACATTTTTATACATACACACAGTCTTTAGAACCAGGGTTTGTATATATCAGAATGAAGATGGCCCAGCATTGTGAATGGTACTACAAAAGGAAATGGCATACTTAGGTGAGCTGGTTTCTACAGCCAAAAGTTTTGTAATGCCCTAACAAAAGCATAAAAATAATATATTCCAATGCAATATTCCCTACTTTGACTGCAATTTGGTTTGAGTTTCTAATAAAAGCAAAATATAATGCAATTTATTCCATTGTCAGTACATAAGAAATAATATTTGGGAGCAGGATTCACTTTGAAGGACTGGGAGTTTTGTCAGTCTCAGGTGGTGATAAATTGCCATTTTATCTTTGTATATATCACCTTAATTTAATAATTACCTTTGCAAGTAGAAGTGCAAAATCACTTAAATTTAGTCTTTTGGGAGAACAGTGTGGGATAAAATGCAAATTAGTAATTATACATTTCTTTAGGTACAAATTTATTGTTCCACCCAGTGGTACTGCCAAGGACACTATTGAACAGGAACATATTATAAAACATTAATACTGTTCTTCAACAGGTATCAGCAACCTGCAAATGCCATTTTTAACATTCCTTTAGGAGGTATTCAAGAATAATTGTCATTATTTACACTCTTCTTACAGGTTAAAAACAAAATCTTATTGACCAAACTCAAGTCAGATAACTGCTCAAAGTTCCTCACAGTCCTCATTTCATACATGCACTTGTTTGTCCGCTTGCCACAAGCAGCACAAATAGTTTTAATGTACATCACAATTATTAAATGGCAAATTATACACTTTGTACCATCTCAAAATTACAGCTTTTAAAAAGAACACTCATATTTCTACCAGTTTTGGCACTACTATTCTAATCTGAATCAACAAAACAACCATGCAAATTAAAAAGCAAAAAATTTTGCGTCGCCAAACTTTGTTTCTTGAATCCATAATTTTTACATATTTTAATACTGAATTTTCAATTGCCAGTTTTGGGTAAACACCAGGTAGTTTCAATTCAGCACCTCTTTTCTCCACTCGTGCAATCTCCTTTTGTACACATACCAAATGCAACTGTCTGTACTTCTTAGCTCACTATAAAATTAAATGTTTTCCCTAAAGATAATCATTTTGATACAAAATAAAATTTAGTAAAGGATGTGAGAAATTTCTCTCATTTAAATTAATTTTTGAGAGAATATATTGTTCATTTTTTTAAAAAGAAGACAGAGGCTATATTTTAAAACTGTGTAAGTATGCATGCAGTATTATCATACATATTTATACCTAATCATACTGTAGATATATGGCGATAGATTGGGGAAAAAAGTTGTTAGAATAACTAATTGCCTGGGATGCCTAGATAAATTCTTTTCCAAAGACTCTGCTTCCCTTAAACCTGACAGTAACAGTCTATATTTGGGTCAGGGCATAAACATAAATGTACATGACTTGTCATGGATAGTTTTTTGGGTTTTTTTTTTTTGGTCTGATGAGGATAAAGAAGAAAGTATCATAATTCTGAAGGCCACTCTCACAGGGAAACCCTCTGAAGAACAGGGAAGGGGATTTTGTCATCATTACCATGATAGAAGTAGCAAATAAAGGGTTTTCTCCCCGACACAACTTTGGAATGTATGTTGCTAAATCCTGTGAGCACAGATGAAAAAAATTGAGCATAACAATGAATATGAATAGTACAACAACATCAAGCAGTGGTGATCTTTCATTCTAGGAGTACTTTACACTGGAATTAAACAGCAAATTTTCTTTCCAAAAGGCATAAAGAGCATGTCACTGTTAAATCCCCGCATTTATTAAAACTATGACCACAAAGGCACATTTATAAAATAAACCCTTCTTGTTAAAACTCTAACACTGCCACCATCACTATAGTTTCACCTTAGTGACTTAAATAAATATAAATAAAGTAATAAACACTATATGTTTTATAGAGTTATATGAACCAGAGGAGGGGGGAAAATTCACCTTACTAAATAACTTCTTGGCAAATGCAAAAGAAAAGCTAAATTTGGTTCGCTCATATTTTCTGAGTTCTCAAAACATAAGAAGCTGGAGGGGGAAACTTAACTTATTTAACTGAAAGACTTTTGCTTATTTCATTTTCCACATTGGCCTTTCTGGAAAGCAAGAGGAAAAAAAAAGGATTAAAAAGAGAAAAAAATGAAAAAATTATAGAAGGGCAATCAATATAATAAAAAAAATATTTGGGGGTTTAAAACAAGTATTCATATTCTGTTCAAAGGTGACCTTGATGGAAATCTTTCTATTGACTGAGGTTAGAAATTAAAAATAAGTTCTATAAGAACCAAACACGATAGCAAGCTATCCTAAGCAGTAAAAATGCCCAGTAACTAAGTTACCCGTTTTGCTTTCCTATCAGTTAAGTGGTGGTAAAACTACTCCATGCTACTCCCATTGGATGGTTGTCGTGTGAACTGTTTTATTCAGAATTGAGGGATAGAAAATATTAATAGCTACTGTCATATGAACAACTTTTTAAAAATTGCCTCAGATGTGTTAATATAGTAATTGAGACTTTGTAAATTTGAATATAATTTCTGAATCATTACTTGAATGATAGCAGTAACACATTTTAAATACTCTAAATTATATGCAGTTGAGTAAATTTTAATTTATTTTCATTTAAAGTCTTTTAAAGTTGAGGCCAGCATGCTGAAGAAAAATATTAAACTATCTGTAACCTTGTGTCAACATATGATGCTACTGGGAATGGTTAAGTGAATTAATTTTCCAAGGAAAATTAATTACTTATGACTTACAGTTGTAAAAGCAAACAACGTAACTCTGGATTAGGGCACATTTAATTTCTGTTTGTAATAGCGATTAAATTAATTTCATATAACTCATGGTATGTAATGGAAAGCAGAGCAAAAATGAAATCCTAGACAATGACTGACAGAAAAATATATATATTTATGAAGCTGATACAAAAATAAAGGTATGGATATTAATGGCTGGACAAAAAACAGCATTTTAATGGTTCTATAATAATGAATTTTTAGCATCATTTTTGAGAAAACATAATCAAACAGAAAAATCTAAACAGAGAAACAAAATGGAAAACTGTAATAATGTCCTGTAACAAACATCTCCTAATGCTTCCCCTCTCCCCAAAAAAGTAGTTGGAGTAAGGATTTTCACAACTTTTATTTCTAACTGAATCATTTTGTACACTTGGGTTTGCAGCAGCTAAAATTAAATATACCACTAAGCCATTTGAGGATTAAGTTCTTAAAAGCACAAATAAATTTTCTTCCCCTGACAGCCAAATAGTAAAGTACTTTAAAAATGGAGCATCTGTGATTCCTTTGACTGAATTATGCACCTGAACAGTACTAAGACAACAGATTTTGGCTAATAGAACCTTAAGAATATATGCACAGCTGCACAAATGAAAATATTCCTCTTTATTATCCATCACTTCCTACCTGCTCCAATTAAGTCATACATAATCTTTTTAAATTTCAGATTCCAATTTTATGGTATAGCTCATGTTTTAAGATAAAAATTAAATCTTGCCCTGACACTTAAATATAATGAAAGACTTTTAAAGTAGCTATATAAATGTCACTCTCCCGGTGTATTTAAAAAAAAAAAAAAAGCATACACACAAAATCAGAACATTACATATTGTGGTACTACCCCTAAGTATTTATTGTTACTGTTACAAGACACCTGGTGAAATCATTATTTGTCAAATTCCCACTGATGTTTAGGATCATCTGGCTTCAAGAGAGAAAACATTTTGATACCTTCTGTTAAGTAAAGTAAAATATTTCTACAATTTATGCCTTTAGAAAAAAGTAGGTGTGGAATTCAAATGAAAGATACATGAACACAATGCAAATAAAGGAAATAAAAACTACACTCATGCAAAATATATTTTTCTCCTCAAAATGTGATTTTACAAATTTTGAACTAAAGTACCCTCTTTCCTGACTACATCTTCTACCACAAGAAACTTACTATTCCCATCTTACTGTATCATTTAAAATGTATATTTACAGAGAAAAAATATAAATTTATGTAATGCCTTTGAGAGCAAAGAGAGAAAATTATTTTAAAATATTCTAAAATCCACTATAATTTTTTTCCTTATTTTTTTAAAGGAGGTACTGGAGATTGAACCCAGGACCTCATACATGGGAAGCAGGTGCTCAACCACTAGAGAAACGTTTCCAGGCCCATTAGAGGCTGTGACTTTAAGCATGATTAGAAAATGTTTTTGTTCTATTTTGAAGATTAAAACTAAATGAATCCAACAGTAACCTCACCTTTGTGGCTTGTTTTCCTAAGTGGGCCTCAGCATAATCTAGAGAAAAGGGGTCTGTTTATAAAGTGGCCTAGATAGGTTCTTTTTAGGATCAAGAGGTATATTCGACATTTACTCAGCTAGTAAAGCAACCCAAGAGGTTGAAACCTCACCTTAGACTCTCAGAGAACTTTAAATTTCACTTTGTTTCCTTTCATTCTTGGCTTCAACATCAGAACAGGGTTTTAAACTAAAAAAAGAAAAAGAAAACATGTCCTCCCGGATCAAAACGCAATCTATCCTGCTGTCCACATCAGTGCTATCCAACTGCATTTGTGAAAACAATCAGAAAACAGAATGCTTTTCCAATTGGCAATAGAGTATATGGGGCAGGGACGAGTTACACTGATAGCCCCTCTTAAGAAAACACAAACAAAACACCCTCTACATTCCCTTAAGTTTTGAAATGAATTTCAGAAGTCCTCCTCAGGCGTCTTTTTTTTATTACAACCCACATTCATATTTCAGTAGAATGACTACAGGGGAATCACTAATTTTTTATCCAAACTATGGCGTTTTGGCAAACATTAGATAACCAAATGTAAATCCACAACAAGCCTCAAATACTAGAGTTGGTAATTAAATGATGAGAAACAGCTTGATTATGGGAGCAGAAAGGCAGGCTGTCAATAAACAAACAGCTGTTTCTTATTGACAACCCATAACTAGACCGTGCATCCCAACAAATGGAGGCGCTTGTTTCTGTTGTTGCTATTGTGTTTGTTTTCAATTATTCTACCCTCTTCCACTCCTACCTTCAAAATATTGAGTCAATTTAAACATTAGATGTGAACCACACCAAAAGAATCAGATGTACAGGATAACAAGTAAAGCACTATAGACTTACAGAAAAATTCTGTAATAACTAAACAAAGTTTAAAAGCGTACTTTCCATTCAATTTCAAATGCCTATTTTCTCCCTGTGCAGCCGTCCTGTCATTACTATTTAGTAGAGGCAGCTCAGGCAATGGGCCTCCACTTCCTCATTCCTGGATTACGACCATTCTGATTCTTTGTTCTGGAAGCTTTCCCCACAGCTTTTTCCATCCCTTTTAGCAGAAGAGAATGAACATGCTTATATCTGCTGGTATGAACTAAATTACCTCTAGGAGTTCCTTGTAACTTGACATTAAATGATTCTACAGATACATGATAAGCTTAGCATCTGAATAAAAATAGGAATAAATCAGACTTTAACACCAAAAGTTAAAAACAAACAAACAAAAAACTAAAACACCAAAGAAAGTAAAATCTGGTATTCAATAATCCCATCATATGAAATAAAATCACTTTCACATTTGCACCTTCAGGCACTTTGACATCTTTTTTTTCTTTCAACCCTTAAAACAAAACAAAACATATAGGTATCCTTATCTTATTTTCCAACAAGGCATGAAGAAGTAAAATTACTTTCCCAATGTCACTAGAGAAAATGAGGTCAAAACAAGGCAAGACCACAGCTTCCTTTAATGCCCCAGCTCTGCATTCTTTCCACAGAACCACACAGAAACAAGGATGGTGCCGGTGGCAATGGTTGTGAAATTTCAATTTAAGGGGGACTCCCTGACTATACAGGAGCTTTACCTCTCAGGAATTTTTATTAAAAATGCCCCGAATTATAACTATCTGGTCGCAAAGAAGATCACTTAAGTCAATGGGCATAGTTATGTGCCCTGAGTATAACTAACCAAGTATTTCAATCTAGAGTCCAAATTTTCTTTGCAAATTTAATGATAAACAGGGGATTTCTCCACAAGAAGTTATCTCCTGTCTCACTCTCAACTGCAGTGATGCATTTTAGTTCAAATCATGCCCTTACCACCTAACAGACTGGGCTAAATGTTTTCTGTATTCTGCTACCATCACCCAGTGGTCTGTGTTCAGTTAATGCTAATTCTGGTAGTATGCCCATAAATTTATATTTTAAAACCCCCAAAAGTTGCTTAAATTTGTCAACACATATCTGAGTACATTTCAAATCATAAATGAAAGTAGCAGCATTTTTTTAAAAGCCTGGTTATATTTCATACCATATGAAGGGAGGGGCCCCAAGTGAGGCACTAGGGAACAAACTACCTCTTCAAAAGGAAGCTCACCGGAAAGAGGCACATAAGCAAGCGGACACAGGAGGAGAAAAAGTAAGGGGAAGGCAGAGAAGAACAAGGGCACACTTGGAATGAAGGCTTCATCAATACCAATGCTTTTGAAATAACTGCTATGCTCTCCATTCATTTGGGATGGGCATTTAGAAGAAGAGAAGAGGAACTGACTTTTTAAAGCCAATTTCCAATAATAATTTTAAATTTCAATATTTTAAGTAAAACAAAAACGATTAGGAAGACAAATCCACTTTTAACAAATCAAATGCTAGCTTACTTAGTGTCAAACATAATGTGTCTTGGAATATCCAAATCATAGTTCTAGTCTTCTAGTGGGGATACCTCAACATTTGAGAGGACCAATCAATGTCATTAAAATGAGGTTTTGCCTGCAGTCCAATTTCTTTGAGAATGAAATTTCTACCACAGTGTGGAATGTGGAAGATCACTACTAGTCACCATGGCTGAACCTGTCTCAAAGTGAACACCATCTCCCTAAGACTGACTGGTAATGATGACTGGGGGTGACAGTGCTCCTGTACCAGTCCACCCTGTTTAAATAAACCACAGGTCTGGCCCTCCCTCGCTTTTACTCTGTCTTTAAACTACAAAATAATGTTTCTCCCAGCTTTTGCCAACTCTCCTGGGAACTGCTATGAAGGAATGACATAATTTTTAGAGCAAATTTAGGGTTCTAAAGAGAATGATGGTGTGGCACTCCACAGAAGAAGATATAAAACATAAAACTGATTGTCAACCCTACCTTCATGGAGCCTTTTACAGTGTTCCAGATATTAAATGCCTTAATGACTTATCAAATGCCTTACTAATTCCAAGTCATTCAGTTTGTAAATGGTTGGTACTTGGCACATCTGGAAAATGAAGGGGTCTTTCAAAAATATTGCTGAGAAGATGACCTATTTTCCACATCACCAGATGATGCTGGATATGGCTCAACTCCAGGGAAAACAACCTTCTGTTGGTCTTTCAATGGCTGTTTTTGAGTATACAACAGTGCTTTGTACACGGCCGACTCATTAGACAAACGGATCTTTCAAGCCCACTCTATAGTGTATGTACTTCCGTGTGGCATTACAGTCCCTGACAGTACATCTTCGCCTCCTCCAATAATCAACCTCCACTTCCAAACATACATTTGCCACAGACTATTTTCCACGAGGTTGACTTTCTTTCCCACTATAGTATCTGTTTATAAATGCAACCTACAAAATGGAAGAACAACAGGCACCTCACTTTTTTTCAACTCATATCCGACTCCAAGTAGTTATCCTCATACAGAGGGTATATTTATTTATTTTGTGGAGTGCTCCTCTGAGGTATATCTGAGGGATGCTGGGAAAATGTAAAGATGCTACTTTCCGAATACCCTAATACATGGATCCCCCTCTGTTTTTTTATTCCCCTGATGGCAAGGACTATTTAGATCATTCATATTTATTAAATGCCCACAATAAAATGAAGAAAAAAATTTCAAGTGTAAAACTGGACAAAAACATTACAGGGAAAAAAAAAAAAGAAATCATTTTGTAGATAAACTTGCTCTGGTGTTGAAAGTTAAAGTCCACAAATCAAACAGCAGTCATTTCCACAAAGCTAGGCTTTTCCACTGCTCTCTCAGTGAATCACGCTGTGGTTAGTTGAAAGTGCTGTTCACATAATAAATTAACCACCTCATTTCCTTCACCACCAAAATATACATAGCACCCCCATACAGATTTGTTTTAATAAAAGTAATAAAGCAAGCCCAGAGGTTATGGTTGTTATGACATAATCACACCTCTGAGATTTAAAAACACTCACTTGCACATCATGCCTCAAAAGTCTATGCAAGCCCCCCTTCAACAAAACCTAACTGCACTTATACCCTCTGGCCCCATTTATTCTAAATAAATAATGAAACAAAAGCCCTGTAAATGTCAGGAGAAAAATTTCCCTTTCAATTATGCATTTGGAAAGACAATACACCTTTTTAGTAAAACTATTCAATGAACAGCTTGGGTTTCCTGACCTGGATTATTAAAGAAAATATATGACCGAAGTCAACAGTGGACTAAGAAGACAGTCAACTAACCTATTGTCTCACCCCAAAACAACGGTATTTCCTAAAGTTAGGTGTTCAATTAGACAGACAACACATCTTTATTTCTGTGGAACTGAGAAAAATTTTTTTAATTCTTTACAAATCCAGGCTAACATAATGATACTTAAAATTACTGAGAACCCAGAAAAGAATCCCTTGTCAATATGATTTTTCCTCAATACAGACTTTTTCTCTTAGAATTCCTTTCTGTGATTACAAGAAAGACACAAATCTCCACAGTATAAGATATAAGATATAACACAACTGTCCACAGTATAAGATAGATTTGGTGGAGAAATGTGCCATGAGTGAACTCACCCCATAATTCAATGAGGCCAGTTTTCCTGTCTCTGCTCTGCATTATAATTGCTTTGCAGGCTGGGGTCATTTCTAACCTAGGTTCTATAAACCTATAAACTACAGTCCTTTCTGAGGGATCGTGCATTTAATGTATACTATCATCAACGATGATGATGATGCCTTCGTCTTGAATTTAAAGTGTAATACAATCTTACAGTAATGAACCTTACCTGTACTATTTTTAAAGACCATGACCAAATCCCTCCCCCCACCCCCATACACACATAAAGGAATGAGTTCGTCAACATTCCTGAACAATGTCAGTATCTTTAGAATACACAGAACAAAATTCTCAGAAGTGGCCCTCATGATATTTACTCATTTCTTTTCTCAATTGCTATAATTATCTAGCACATCTTATATTTGGGTTCTCAACAGTTATTTCTAGTGTGATCATTATTATATTACAAAAAGTAGCTTTTCACATTGAGTAAAGAATTACATCCATCACACCAGTTACCAAACATCATTATATCTAAAAATTCAGCAAAAGAGAAAAGTAATATCTACATGAATACCAGAATTAAACATTTTTAGAAAAACCTCATTCCACTATTTTTTGATCTATACACTATCCATTTACATACACTCAATTCAGGTCTACCCAACAAAAGTTTTGAGGGAGACACTACAAAATTTTATGGTGTATTCACAGTTTAAAGTTTTCTTAAAAATACAATGATAATCAACTATATTTATAACTTACCATTCATGCATTCATTCACTCATTCATTAAGCAAATACTTATTAAATATCTACCATGTGCCAGGTCTTGGGTGCTGTATCCCCTGCCCTCATATGAGGGTATATATTCCACAATAAGAGACAGACAATAAACAAGTAAGCAAATGAACACTATGATTACAGAAATTCCAAAACTAACTGTTCATTGGGGGTGGGGGAGAGATGGGGAAAAAAATATGTAAAATAGGAGGGTCCTACTTCACAGAAAATAAAGACCATCAGGTGGGAGAGAAAGTCCCCATAAGCCTGCTTTCTTCCTGCTCCTCCCAGCACCCCGCCCCCATGCCCCAGCCTCTCTTCTTCTGCACTCTTCTTGTCCATTTCCTTCCTGTACCCATGTGTGGATGCCGCCGCTTCAGCTCCAGCTTTCTCCCTCTCCAGAATCTTCAACTTCTCCTTCTGTCCTTCTCCCTCCTGCTTACCAACATTCAAACACATTCAAACCTTGACTTACCTAAAAATCTCACTTTAAAGATTTGTAGACACTTGCCTCTCAGTGCTTACTTTTCATTTAGTCCTCAATATACTATCTGGCTTCTGTCTCCACCACTCAACGAAATTATTCTTGTATGGTCAGCATTGACATTTTTTTATTAAACATGAAAGACACATTTTCAATTCTTATCCTACTTCATTTTGCAGTTCTTCACAATGTTGGTACTTTCTTCTTCAAATTTCCACCTCCCTTAGATAGAGGCATGTTCTGATTTCCCTCCTACATTATATACACTATAGTGTGTATTTGAAACATCTGGAAATCTTGTTAAAACCAATTCTGATTCAATAGGTGTGGGGTAAGTCCCAAGTGGCTTGAATAGGATCCCTTGCTCCTCAAAGTGTGATCCCCAGACCAGTAGCACTGGCATCCCCTAGGAGTTTATTAGTTTATTAGAAACATAGACTCTCAGGTCCCATCCTAGAACAAATAAATTAGAATCTGCATTTTAACAAGACTTCTAAGGGTTTTATATGCACATTCAAGCTTCGAAGCATTAGACATCACTGGTTCTCAAACATTAGTATAAAACATAGCTTGCAGGATTCCCTCTTCCATAATTTCTGATCCTTTAGCTCTAGGAAGGGGCTCAATAATTTGCATTTCTAACAAGTTCTCAGATGATATAGTTGCTGTTCAAAGAACCACACTTGGAGAACCACTAGTACCCAACACTGGCTGATTAGATTAGAATCACCTGCAGAACTTAAAACAAATTTTTTTTTGATGTCTGGGGCCCACTCCCAGACCATTTAAACTAAAATCTGTGGGGGATGTGGCCTAGGCTAGGTCTTTTTAAAAGCTCCTTTGCTTAATTCTAAAGTTTCTAATTTAAATAATTTAGGAATGGGGGAGGAAGGTAATAGTGAAAAGAAAAAAATTATAGGAATAAATATTAGTCATATTACAGTACCATTATTATACATTATGCTACAATTTCTTAAATAGCTGCTCTACCCAACACTGCCCTGTAAATATAAGTCTACAAGTTTGTCCAAGGTCATATCTTTCTAAAATGATATTTAATCCTTAAAATTCACGGATGAAAAATACCTGTGAGATAGAAAATTTCTAAAGGTAGTGTTAAAACCTTGCATTAAAGAAAGATTGGGGACTTCCGGGAAGATGGCTGACTAGTAAGACATGGGAATCTCTTCTCCAGAAAAATAGCTAGAGGACAGGCTAAAACAGCCCCAAGAAAAGATCTTCTAGGGTTTAGGACAGCAGGTGAAGGCTGCACACCACCCAGAGGAGAGAGGGACAAAAGAGGGAAATCACGAAGACAGAACTCTGAGTTGGAACCAGCAGCGGCTGCTGCTGCTGGCACTCTCCCCCACACTAAAGACTCTTTAGAATTCTCAGGCCTCTGGGCCTGCCACTACAAAGGGGGCTCCAGGGATCTACCACCCCAGGAAAGGGGAGAGAGAGGGACTCAGACTAAGGCTGACTCAGCTTCTGACCCACAAATTTGGTCTGCTGTGCCCCACGAGCCCTTCCAGACCATGTGAGACCACACAGTGGCTTGCCCTGGGAGCCCTGAAGGACTGGAGAAAGCCAACCCTGGCAATCTCCCTCTCTTCTAGCCTGGACTAATTGATGAGGACTCCACAGGAAAGGGGAGAGAGAGGGACACAGCCTAAGGCCACCTCAGCTTTTGACTTACAGATTTGGTCTGCTGTGTCCCAAGAGCCATTCCAGGCTGGGTGGGACTTTGCCATTGTTTGCCTTGGAGCCTGCAAGGGGCTAAAGATATTCAACCCTCTCAATCTCCTCCTCTACTAACAAGGACTGATTGTTGAGGACTCAGCGGGGAGTAGAAATATTTCCTAGCCAGAAAAAGGAAGAGGGCTGCCAGAGAAGGCTGGAGAATTGTCTCAGAGAAAGTTTGAATTACAAGTCTCCTAGCCTCCAGACAGGAAGCTCTATCACATTGATCTGGTTTGTGTTGCAACAAATACACTCCAACCAGGAATTCAATTGAGAGCTGCCAAAGAGCGCCATCTCCTGGCAGACCAAGGAAGTACACACAAGAAAATTAAAAATAAGTAGGAGAGGCTTTTTCTGGCCTCTATAGCCTCCCTACCCAAGGCCCTAGGAAGCAACTCTACAACCAATTACTAGGTCCAGTGCCCAGTTTTGAGCAACCAGCAGGACAATCCTAACAATCCAGGTCGAGCCAAGAATCAAAGAGCTGTGGTAACTCACAGCCTCCTGATACTAAACCCTATAAAAGAGAAAGAGATCGAGCATCTGAGTAAACTACATCCTAACCAGATGCCTAAACACCAGCAAAAAATTACGAGCCATACTAAGAAAAGAGAAGGCATGGCCCAAGAAAAGGAATGCATCAAAGTTCCAGAAGAGATACAGAATTTGAGAGAACTAATCAGCAAGATGAGCACAAATTTCCAAAATCAAATTAAGGAGATGAAAGACAATATAGTTAAAGAGATAAATGACATCAAGAAGACATCGAGCGAACACAAAGAAGAATTTGAAATCCTAAACAGAAAAGTAACAGAGCTCATGGGAATGAAAGACACAATAGGTGAGATCAAAAACACATTTGAGGCATACAACAACAGACTCGAAATGATAGAAGAAAGAATAAGTGATACCAAGGACAGAAGAGCTAAAATTGAAGAGAGAAAACAGAGAAAAAAATGGAAAAAATTGAGCAGGGGCTCAGAGAGGTAAATGACAACACAAAACGCAACAACATAGGTGTCATGGGATTCCAGAAGGAGAAAAGAAAGGAAAAGGGGAAGAAAGAATATTTGAGAAAATAATAGCTGAAAATTTCCCAACTCTCACGAAAGAAATGAACTTACATGTCCAAGAAGCACACCGTACCCCAATCAGAATAAATCCAAATAGACCTACGCCAAGACACATACTACTGAGAATGTCAAATGTCAAAGATAAAGAGAAAATTCTCAGAGCAGCAAGAGAGAAGCAAATGATCACGTACAAGGGACATCCAATAAGACTTAGCGCAGATTTCCCTTCAGAAACCATGGAGGCAAGAACACAGTGGTATGATACAATTAGGAAACTGAAAGAGAAAAATTGCCAGCCGAGAATTCTTTATCCAGCAAAACTGTCCTTCAAATATGAAGGTGAGTATAAAATATTCACAAACGAATAGAAACTAAGAGTTTGCAAAAAAGAATCCAAATTTGCAGGAAATATTAAAGGAAGTCTTAGAACCTGAAAGAAAAAGACAGGAAAGAGAGGCTTGGAGGAGAGTACAGAAGAAAGAATAGCAGAAAGGATAACCAAAAGAGTAAAAAGACAGAAAAAAACAAGATGACATTATGAAAACCAAAGAATAAAATGGAGGAAGAAAATAGTGCATTTACAGTAATATCATTGACTGTGAATGGATTAAACTCCCCACTCAGAAGATACAGGCTGATAGAATGGATAAAAAAACAGGAGCCATCCATATGCTGCTTACAAGAAACTCACCTTAGACCCAGGGATACAAACTGGCTGAAAGCGAAAGGTTGGAAAAAGATACTCCACGCAAATAGCAACCAGAAAAGAGCAGGGGTTGCTATACTAGTATCACACAAAACAGACTTTAAATGCAAAAAAGTTATGAGAGATACAGAAGGCCATTATATATTTAAAAAGGGGACGATCCACCAGGAAGGTATAACAGTCATAAATATCTACGCATCTAACCAGGGTGCCCCAAAATATATGAGACAAACTCTGGCAAAACTAAAGGAAGAAATAGACATTTCTAAAATAATCATTAGAGACTTCAATACCCCACTCACGTCATTAGATAGAACAAATAGACAGAAGATCAACAAGGAAACAGAGAACTTGAACAATATGATAAACGAGTTAGACCTAACACATATACAGAACACTGCATCCAAACTCAAAGGGCTATACATTCTTCTCAAGTGCCCATGGATCTTTCTCCAGGATAGACCACATGTTAGGGCACAATGCAGCTCTCAATAAATATAAAAAGACTGAAATTATTCAAAGCACCTTCTCAGATCATAATGGAACAAAACTACAAATCAATAATAGACAGGAAGAAAGTAAATTCGCAAACGTGTGGAGACTGAACAACACACTCTTAAATAATCGGTGGGTCAAAGAAGAAATTTCAAGTGAAATCAGTAAATATATTGGGACAAATAAAAATGAGACCACAACATATCAAAACTTATGGGATACAGCGAAGGCAGTCTTGAGAGGGAAATTTATAGCCCTAAATGCCTATATTAAAAAAACAAGAGAGAGCTAAACTCAAAGATTTAACTGAACAACTAGAGAAACTAGAAAAAGAACAGCAAACCAATCCCAAAGCAAGCAGAAGGAAAGAAATAATAAAGATTAGAGCAGAAATAAATGAAAATGAGAATTGAAAAACTAGAGAAAATCAACAAAACCAAAAGCTGGTTCTTTGAGAAGATCAATAAAATTGACAAACCCCTCGCTAGACTAACAAAGAAGAAAAGAGAGAAGATGCAAATAAATACAATCAGAAATGAAAGGGGGGAAGTTACAAATGATCCCACAGAAAAGAGGATATTATGAGAAACTATATGCCAACAAACTAGACAGCCTAGATGAAATGGACAAATTTCTAGAAATGTACAACCAACCTACACCGACGCTACAAGAAATACAAGAACTTAACAAACCAATCACATTTAAGGAGATTGAATCCATCATCAAAAATCTCCCAGCAAAGAAAAGTCCAGGACCAGATGGCTTCACAGGTGAATTCTACCAAGCATTTCAAAAAGAATTAACACCAATCCTGTTTAAACTCTTTCAAAAAATTGAAGAGGAGGGAAAATTACCCAACACATTTTATGAAGCCAACATCACCCTAATACCAAAGCCAGATAAAGATTCTACAAGAAAAGCAAATTACAGAGCAATCTCTCTAATGAACATAGATGCAAAAATTCTCAACAAAATACTTGCAAATCAAATCCAACAGCATATCAAAAGACTTATATATCACGACCAAGTGGGATTTATTCCTGGTATGCAAGGCTGGTTCAACATAGGAAAATCAATGTAATACACATCAACGAATTGAAGGAAAAAACCACATGATCATATCAATCGATGCAGAAAAGGCATTAGACAAAATCCAGCATCCTTTTTTGATAAAAACACTTCAAAAGATAGGAATAGAAGGAAAATTCCTCAATATGATAAAAGGCATATATGAAAAACCCACAGCCAACATCATACTCAATGGTGAAAGGTTGAAAGCTTTCCCTCTAAGATCAGGAACAAGACAAGGATGCCCACTGTCACCATTGTTATTCAATATTGTACTAGAAGTTCTAGCTAGGGCAATTAGACAAGAAAAGAAAAATTAAAGGCATCCAAATAGGAAAAGAGGAAGTAAAACTCTCACTGTTTGCAGATGACATGATCCTGTACTTAGAAAATCCTGAAGTATCCACGACAAAACTACTTGAGCTAATAAATGAGTTCAGCAAAGTGGCAGGATACAAGATCAACATGCAAAATCAGTAATGTTTTTGTACACTAGTACTGAACAACCTGAGGAGGAAATCAGGGGAAAAATTCCATTTTCACCAGCAACAAAAAGACTCAAATACCTGAGCTAATTTAACCAAAGAAGTACAGCACCTATATGCAGAAAACTACAAAACAATGCTAAAAG
>JAQZBX010064109.1:0-16554 GCA_029593785.1 Cabassous unicinctus
AGGTATAGAACTTTTAGTTTCTAATTCTCTATTGCTTGAAAAATATTTTACAATTAAGTGTTTATTAAGGTATTAATTTTATAATTAAAAAATTAACCAACAGGAAATCGTAGACCTAGACATCAAGTGGTAAGCTGATTTTACACTACTTCCCCACTCAGCTTTACATTCTTTAAGGAGAATCTGTGTAAGGTCCAATCAGTGTGATTTCCAGTTTTGCTCTTTAGTCTCATTTCCTTCTGAATTAATCGACAGACGGAGTCCCAAGAGGATGTGCCAGTGAATGTGTGGAAGTAAAATCACCTACAGATGCATGGAATATACAGGACAAAATGAGATGGTGGAATGAAGTGGCCTTTATTTAACATCTTTGACGTTGTAGTTTCTAGTCAATAATGGAAACATACATAGGCCAACGCTGATTCCAGAGAGAGAGCTGTGCATGCGGCTTTCTCCTCCATGTAGGTGTGGAGAGGTGCTGTGAGGCAACGGGAGAGGCTGAGACATGTGTGATCCAATCCCACTGACGCAGTAATTATATTATCGTACTTAGACATTGGGACTGTGCTTTGAAAAAGAAATTTCAGAGTGCAAGCCCAAGGGAAACGGTGGTTATTCCTTCCTGTGGGAGGACGGGTTTAAGAAATTTCTCCTTTCACTTTCAAAATAGAGTTGGGAATTTTTTCAATCATAAAAATGGTTAAAAGAACTTAAGGACCTCAAAATGTGAAACGTGGAGTTACCGTAGGATCCAGCAATTCCACTCCGAGTCAGAACAGACCCACGATAAATGAAAATCCACGCACACAAACGCCGGAGGGGGTTCTCTGGGGCGGTGAGGGGGTCGTGGACTGCGGCGACGGCTGCGGGGCTCTGTGAGCAAGGCGAGCACTGGGTTGAGGGCTTTCAGTTGAAGGGTACGAGTGGCACGTCGACGAGCCGTTAAAGCCCGAGGACTTCAGAAGCAGTGGAACCAGGAGTCGGCGAGACAAGCGGCCCGCGGCCTTGACGGCATGCTGAGGGTCAGAGGAGGTCACCGTAGACATCGCCGGGCGCTGAGACCCTGGCAGCTTTCCCCCTCTGAGCGCCATCGCGTTGCCTGAGTGATTCATGCCCTGGAGCACCGGATGTGATGCGCTTCTGCCCATACCCCCAGCTGTCCCGTCTGCTTCTGGTGGACGTGAGGGCGTCCCCGCCAGACCACGTTCGCCTTCTACAAGACCCTTAGTAAAGGGTTCCCTTCCTCTTAGATACGTTCTGCGAGTGCAACATGCAAGATAGAGCTTCAAACTGGGAGAAAATTACCTTCTCTGCTTGGAGATTTCCCCTTGAAAGATGCCGGAAACCTCTGCCTTCCGAGCGTCTCTGTCCAGCGCATCATGCTTGCATTCCCTCCTTCTAATGTCGACTGCCTTCCTTCCTCTTCTCTGTGCCGCTGGTGGAAAAGGAAGGTGGAGCCGGTTTAAACTTATAAGAAATCAGGGCTGCTTCTTAGACAGATAAGCCGAAGGCAAGATAAGAAAAGAAAAAGAAGAGACGGGCTTTACCAGTTAGAGACTCGGGAAGGCTTCGTGTTTTCACGTTTTCCCAGATTTGAGTAGAGGTAAACAGCTTCCCCTACAATGCCATGGCCGAGGACTGAAGTCTGCACTATAGCGTGCAAACCTTCTTGGAAAGGTGGCAGCTGTGGGGCCGAGCGTATTCCAGATTTAAAATAAATTAATCCAGAGGATTTGATTTGAAGGGTGTATCTAGCCCCAGGCGTGTTTACTCGCAGAGATAAGCAGCTGGAGCTGGTCCATTAAAGAAGACGGCCGTGGCAAGTCGTGGCCTCCTCGTATTCGCCCATGCGCACACCCTCACGTGAGCTTGAGCTGTTTGCTTAGAGCTTTCGTTCTCTCAAAGACCACGTCTGTTTGTTTTTGTCCCGAGGGTGTTAGGCTTCCTGGGTAGCTGGGAGATTGTGTCCAGATTGTCCACACAAAGCGGTGGACGCCAGCTCACGTGGCACTGCCCCGGGCTGCTCACGGGCTTCCTTAAAAAGAGAAGGGTTAGAGGCACCTGGGTCGTGCGTGGCCGGGGGGCAAGGCCAGCCCCAGACAGGAGCTTCCAGACCCCCGTCCAGGCGAAGGACTTCGGAATTGCTCATTGCTTAAAATATTGGGAGGCAAGGGCAGTGAAGTCTTCACACGTGCTGAATATCCGTTCAAGAAAGCCATACCTTTGGCCTCATCTATTACTGTTAGACTCGGTGCATTAAGAAAATATGAAAAAGTGTAGACATTGCAATATTTGCCCAGTTGTAAAATGAGGGACAACTCGTATCTCAGGCGTGTTCGTGACTTTAATCGGGTCTGGGATTTGACTTGGCTTGTGAAAATGCCAGGCATCCCTCCTCTAATTCTTAGAGCGATCCTGCACTCTCGGAGCCGTTCCTTTCTTCCTGTGGATGAGGACTTAGATGTAGGTGGAATGACTCGCTGAGGCCACACAGCCCGGGCGGAGCCCGATCCCACTCCTGGAGGGTCCCAGTGCCACGGGTGTGGCGTAGCCCGGGGGGAAGCCGAGGGCCTTGGCCCAGCCTCAGGTCTCGGTGGATCTCCAGGGCCCGCGAACTGTGCACCGCCGGCCTCCAGGGCCCAAACATGGACGCTGAGAGGCGGCGTCCGGGCGCTTGTCCAGTGGAGGCAGCAATGGTCAGTGTTAGCCGGGACAGCAGCGACAACCTGCGGAGAGAGTGGCAGCCGTGCCCAGCTTTGTAGAGAGACCTTTGTCCCTTCTCGTGTCCCTCTCTGCTCCCCACTGCCCCCCAACACACACGGAGCCTAAAGAAAGAAGAGAGGGAGGGAGGGACGCGAGGGCAGGCACCACCTCGCCTGTGGCAGGAGAAGGAGGTAACAGTCCTGTATGGGGCTGGAATTTTAACTGGGCTGGACGGAGAGTCCCGTCTGTCTGAATGTGAGCAGAAAGCGATGCAGTCCGCCCAAGATGCCCTTTAGCAGAGGATTTTGACAGACACCACTGTGGAGAGTAGTTATGAGATGAAATCGCCTCCTCATTTCGTGTTCATACCTCAAGCTGGGGTTCTTCATTTAACCAGTGATAGCCGGGCGGAGAGGACAGGGCCGCCACCTGCCAGCTCGTCCTCGCATGGCCCAGCCCCCGCCTGCCGGCTCATGCTGTCATTTCCCAGGCCTGTCAGGGCCCACCCCTGTGCAGGGCTAACTCGGAGCTGCAGGGCTCCTAGACCCCCAGGCTGCGAGCGGGACCAGCCTGACCTTTCCTTGATACCAAGCTTCCCGTTGACTCAGTTTTCACCGTCAGATAAAAGTTCGATCGTTTGATTTAGGGTTAGGGGAAGACTCTGGTTATTACTTAGCTTTCTTGGCCACTCGACTCTCTTGTCATTCTGTTTATTCAGCTGTGCAGCCAGCTAGTCCGTTCATTGTCACTTGGTGCAGGTTCTGTGCCAATTCGAGGTCAAAGGAGACCGGCAAGGTCCCTCCTGGAGCTTGTGCTCACTGCTGCCTGTTCTCAACCACAGCAGGATCGTTGACGCCTGCCTGTCCCCAGCGCCTCCCCAGGCCAGTGACGACTTCTCTGTCACAGACACCATCAGCCTCAGATGTCTCTGTTGCACTCTGCAGAGCCCGGGTGCCTCCAGCCTCCTGCCCCCGGCCGGCTCCTTTGGTCTTGTCTACCACCAGGTCTTTCCTCACGGCTGCGTCTGGAAGGCGCCCCTCTCCCTCCATCGGTCCAGATGGTTAAAGTCCAGCTCCAGTCTTCCCTCTTTCATGAAGCCTGGCCCCGATCACCCGGGCCAGAGGGGATTGCTTGAGATCTGAACGCTTGCCACGGCCGTAGCCCCTAGCGCCCGCCTCGCCCATGGCCCAGTCCTGGTGGCACTGCTGTTGTCATTCGGTGTCCCGGCTGGAGCCATGGGGACAGGGACTGCTGCTGCACCTGGCACTCTGCTCGCTGCCTGGCGCAGAGTAGGCCTTCATGGCACGTTTGTGGACAGGTGTCGGATTCTTTGTTTCATGTGTGAGCTTTCCTGAACCTAAAGGTGCTGATATCAGCAAATAGCAGAGTGACCTTGCCTTGAGAAAGAGCGTGCTTTTTCCTGTCCTACTTTTTATTTGTCTGTTGTGTTTCTTAAACATAAATTCAAACCACTGCTGTTTTATGTATTTGACAGTTTTTAGGTGATGAAAGGAATTGTTCTTTCTTGGACTGAATTAGACTTAAGTAATAGTGTTTTGGTTGTATCAAGGAGACTCTATCTTTATCTCTATGAATTTTTATTCATTATAAAGCTGTATTTCCTGCCTTGAGGGTTTAGTTTTCTCCATCTAATCATGATAGAACATGTAAAATATGTGGAAACCCTGAGAAATTGCACTTGGGATGGTATATTAAATACTGCCACCTTCTGTTCATTATGTGAAATACACATTGACTTTCAGAGGTCATCTTGTGTTTCTCCTTTTCTTTTAGCAAGAATACCAATAAATTCTCCCAGATCATAGATGCTCAACTATTTAAAAATGTGAATATGGAGTCTTAATTACAGATTAATATAATAATATTATTATATTGTTTTTTGCTCATTACACTTTATAATGAAGTGCCTGTGGTTTGTGAGGAGTGGGTGTAATTTGAATTATTCAGGATATGGAATAAACATAAGGTTCATGTAACCTGACTTAACTGCAAATTATATACATGTACATATCCTATTAATCGTTCTATTTTATTAAGTTTGTTGTAAAGATAAGCCAGCAGCTTTTAAAAATACTTATACAATGCAGTGATATTTTATAAGAATTGTAAGTTTCAGAGGAGCAATGTCTAGATAATTTTAGAAACACTTTCCCCTTTAAGCATGGACATGCATTATCTTTAAAATTGCATTATCTTATGCTTTTCATTGGTGAAGACCATACTTGGCCGTCTGTATTTATTGTGCTAGCACTTTCAATTACGTCAGAGTCTCAGAAGCAGGAAAGCTGGGCAAACGATGTGTGTTTTTCACTTAACTCAGCTCATGAGCTTAACTTAGTTCTTGGAAAGCCATATTCTCCCAATACTTCTTTGCCTTGTGCTTTTAAAAACCGTTTTTTTTTCTTTTCCTGGTGGTGTGTTCCTAGCTCAGGTTCTTTGCCTGGGATAGCCCTTTAGCCCCTTGTGCTTTGCCTGGGATAGCCCTATGCCCCTTTGTGGGCAGAGGAAGGTGCTGGTCAGTGAATGCTCTTTTCTTGGATGTGATGGCTCACTTAGCCAAACAACAAAACCGAATATTAGCAATAATCCATCCTTTCGAAAAACGTGTGCATTTCCCAGCTAAGACAGAACTTGTCCTTTCTTGACGTTAGCTGTACAGGACTAGGGCAGAAGCTTGGTTTAATAAATTCCTCTACATTCCTCTTTTCACTTTACCCAGTGATTCCTGGTCAAGGTTTAATGGGTATCTGGAGAATCCTTGTGTGAAGTCAGAATGAGTTAGCCTTTTCTATTTGCTAGCATGTTTCTTGGCCGTCAGTATGCTGCATATAATACCAGAAAATATGCTTTTAACTTTCAGAGCCTTATATTTACAGGCTTACAGCTTGCAACGTTTGCTGTGAAATCGGGGCACCGTGTCTCTCACCGACTTCCGCGTTCAATTTGGCACCACTACCAGGGGCTGCAAGAGGCACCTCCGGGGGTTTGTGTGTAGAGGGCTTCCCAGGAGCCAACGTGGCACACATCAACGAACGTGTGGGTTTAATGTGCGCTCCGCCTCAGGGCCCGCGGCTGCACGGCCCGGGCCAGGGCTCCGGGGATCACGGCGCGACGTTTCGGTCCCGTGCTCGAGGTCTCTGTGGCTGTCTGTGGGGGGCATCGGTCGTCTCATGTTCTGACCACAGTGGTGAGTCTTCTCTCTTGCTGACCGCTGCAGCTCAACGCGATGGCAAACCGTGCTGCAGGGAAGGGCTATGAGAACGAAGACAATTACTCCAACATCAAGTTTCAGTTTATCGGGATAGAGAACATCCACGTCATGAGGAGCAGCCTGCAGAGAATGCTGGAAGGTAAGCCGTGTCCTTGCAGACAGCGTCTCCGTGCTTTAATGCCGCAGGGGCCAAGATGGTCTTTGACTCTAAAATTGCTCTCTTATGCGGGTGTGATTCACTGGGAGGAACGCCCTGTGGCGGTGCCTCTTTAACACATAACGACCTTGCTCTCGTCTTCTGAGTGTCACCGTGTGACTTGAGGCGGTCAGCTCTCACCTCTATGGTCGCGTGCACGGGTATCTGTTTGTCTTTCTCCCTCGCGATGTTGGTCTGAAGCACGTTCGAAGCCCTCTGGAGATGGAGCAGTCCTCACTGTCGGCCCTGACCCGCGGCTGTGGCCGACTACCAGGGTCACTTCTGAGTGGCCCCGTTGGAAGGGGCGCGACCCCGAGACGTCGCCCCCTGCTTTGCCCCTCCTGGCTGTCGAGGCCCACAGGTGCTGCAGCTGTGCCGTCCACCTCTTCAGGCTTCGGTGGGAACCGAGGGGAGGCGCTGGGAGTGCAGAACCCGTGGCCCTGTGCCTTCAGGCCTGGGTGTCGATTCTAGAGGGGTCTCGGTGCTGTGCCTGCGCCCCTGGGGGGCGCCCTGCAGAGACGGCACTGAGTACTGGGGACGTGGGGCTGGCTTCATCGGAAATGGGGGCCTGGAATGAAAAGGGGAAAGGGGTGCCGAATTTTTTTTTTTCCAGGAATACTCATTTGCACTCAGGTCTCTACTTACCCGGAGCAGCAGGGCGTAGTGAGAACCTGACAGTGGGACGGGGGGGCTTGAGTGTCCCTGTCCCTTCCCTGGGCTCTCTGGTTCATCTCGGTGATTATGAAGCTTTGGGGACATCAGCTGACTTCCTTTGGCTTTTGGTACCTGCTGTGAAATGAGAGGAATTGGACCAGTGACTTATCTGGGCCCTTCCAACTGGGACAGTCTGTGACTCTACAGCTCCATGCCCCTGATGGGAAACACTTTAAATTGAGAAACATATCTGAGGGGTTAGAAGAAATCCCAGAAGTACAGCCCCAGAGCTGTCTCCAGCTGGCTTCCACATGGGACCACATCTCAGCTGCAGTCCCCACGCCCTTGGCGAGGCTCTTGGAGATGCTTAAGCTTCTGAAGGTTTTCATTGGCAGTTTGCTGCCCCTGCTTTCTCAGTAACGAAGACTCGTGTTACCTCGGAACCCTTATTGACAGGGTAGTCTAATTTCAGTATGAAGAGTGTTCATCATTGTCAGACATTAAAAAACATTTTGATGGGTAGGATTTACATTTTTATTTGGTAATTTCTCGCGCTGAGTTCTGACAACGTAAATCCTCTTCTGTCCAGAAGGTTGTCCTGAGGAGTGCTTATGGCACATAGACTTGGCTTCAGTTTGTGAGTCGGCATTTATTTGGTTTCCCATGAACAGCCGTTTCTCCTGCCCGCAGCCTGTGTTCTGACTCGCTGCTTTTTCTAAGGGTTAGGCAAACTGACCGCGTCCCCAGGGCCAGCTCTGTTTCATAAGGCATCGTGGCACTTCCAGACCGTCAGGGCAATCAGCAAGGACAACTTTTGGGTGCCTTTCAGGGGACTTGACCGATGTTTGATTATCTGTTTTTACCGAGTAAATCATAAACCACATGTGCAGGCTCAGCCGAGGAGGTGATGCAACCAGCACACCACCCGAGGCTCTTTCTCCTCCCAGCAGCTGTCCTTGGCGTCCAAGAGCGTGGAAGGCCTGCAGTGCTGGTCCCTTGGTAGAAAGGGGAATAATGTATTTCAGTCGTGGTTATTATTTTCACCAGTTTTTCACTGCTGCTATGGGTATTATCTGAATAGGTTTTGAATAACAGGAAAGAAAAATTGTTTGCATCCTGGCTCCCAACTGCTGTGTCTGTGAGCAAGAGCAGCAAGATATTTCATCAGAAACTGAAATGTAGGACCAAGTTCACATCCCACGCAGGTTCCCTTATGGAGCTGATTTAATTTTAACTTATTTGTAAGTTCTAAAGTGAACTATTTTTGTGGTATTCACAGCTCCCAGTGAAATAATAATGTTGCCTCTCAGTATCCTCGCGTTTTTATTCTTAGTGCTTTCCACAGTGGCTTCCCTTTTGGGCAGATAAGGGGTTTTCCCTCAGATAAAGGAAGGATGCTCTACACTGGCTTTCCTATTGAACCCCTGGTAGAGGGGCCCGGAGCAGGCTTCCCAAGACTGAGGAGGCTGTCGTCCTCAGATGTGGAATGCCTCCTCCTGGGGCGTCCTCGGTGTGGGAGAGAAAGCCAGTGGGCGGGAGGGGGAGAGCTGCGTGGAGAATCACTCCCACTCCGGGACCTGGGCTGCACTGGAACTCCTTTTCACAAATATCGTGGGAAAGACAGGGACATCTTCCTCCTTTTAAGAGCCTCTATCTTTTGGATGTTGCCCAGAAAATCGCACCTTCTCCTAACTACTAGTTTTGTAGCTGAATTACACAGGAATATTAAATTAATATTGTTGTCTGTTGTGTGATTCTATATACCTGAGTGGTATTGGCTAGTTTACTCATTTAACTGAAAATTGAATAACTGCTATGTGCCAGGCTTCATAAGCATTTTTTGCTTAAATGACTTTATTTGATTTTCACAGCACTACTGTGCAGTATGTGATATTTTCTGCATTTTGTAGAGATGAAGAAACTGAGTCTCCGAGAGTTTACACAACTTTAAAAGAGGATTTTTAAATTTTTAAAAGAGGAAATAATAAATTGAAGCAATAATCTTGAAGAAAAACATTTAAACTTGCTCTAGTAATTAAAGCAATGTAAGCTAAAACCTCAAGGTACCATTTTTTCACCTTTTTTTAAAAAAATTAAAATATGTAATAATGAAAAGAATGGCGAAACCCGTACTTTAAATATGTCTGATATCATTTAAATTGATTTAGACATATATTTTCTTTAGAGAGACAAATATATTTTTACTAAATTGTGTCCCCTTTGGGGAATAATCCAAAATATGGTTTAAAAATAAAGACATATATGTGCTTATGCTGACAGCAGTGTTTTATTTATAAAAGTAGGAGAGTGAAACCTCATGAATGTCCAAAATCAGAAGGCTTATTAAAGAATCTAGATCTGCCTTCCGAAGGAAAAGTTTGCATCCATTAACAATTATAAAAGTGGGGCATGCGTGTGATAACGTCGTGTCTGAAGTAAGTGTGAAATCCTAAGCGTCAGGTTGTGAGGTTGTCTGCATGGTCTGATTGACCATCCGCTCCGTCAGTGTGAAAGAACACCGGGAGAGACTGTCCAGAATGGTGGTCAGATTAGCACGGAAAGCCGACAGGTATGGTGCTGCTTTTTCCTTCTTTATTTAAACGTATTCTCTATGGTTGGTATATTCCCTTTTAATTCAAATGTTGTTAAAGCTGCCTTCCCAGAATCATGTAGCAAGGCAGGATTTGAACCTGGTACTTTCCGTATCACAGTGGCCCGTGTTGATTGTGGTCCTGGTTTTGGGCAGGCTCACGGCTAACATTCCACATGGTAATTTGTGGGGTGATTTCTATGTACTGGCCACTCTATTTGTTATAATGCCGTACCCACTCTTACTACCCCCATTTTACAGGTGAGGAAACGGAGGCTAAAAACCTGTGCATGCTCACAGCAGAAAGAGGTGGAACCTCAGTTTACTCCCGATTAGTATGAACGCAGGGGCCCCAGTCTTAACCGCTGGGCTGACTGCCTCTCGAGGAGTGGGCTGAGGCAGGAAGTACCTGCTGGTCGACGTGTCTGAAGACCCAGCTTTGGGTTCTTGACTAAACTTGAACAAAATTCCTTCCTTATTTGCAAAACAGTGTGAACGATGTGTCTTCCCTGTTTAGCACACAGGCTTATTAGGAAGATTCCTTGCACACTGTCAAGTGCTTTCCAAGGTCAGGCACTTTATGCTCTCTTGGGAAGCAATCATGTACTTAAAATAAGCACTCCGTAAAATCGGTAGGTTACTGGACGGTGGATTAATTCAGTCTTCCAGGCACGTGTTGGCTGAATCCAGTGCTTTCTTCCGGGTAGGTTTTCCTAATTTCTTTATTCAAGAGACCTGGCGCAGGACAGCACAGTTTTCAGTGGCACGTGAAAGCTTACCTCACGGCGAGGCCCGTGTCCTGTCGGCAGAGTGCATCGGAAATAATGGAGTCAGCACATGTCCGGCCTCGTGGGAGTTCTCTCAGCACGCTGGAACCACAGACCCCAGGCAGAGCAGATCAGATGGGCGTGGGGCCAGAGTGCATGGGCAGAAGCCCAGGGTCAGGTCAGCAGTTTGGGCAACAATACAGTGAAGTACTGTTTGAGAGGAGGACAAGCAGGTTTAGCGTAAAACATCCAAATCTCGTTCAGCAGGCCCACAACTGCAGCCACTTCTTGGTCGTAGACCCTGACTGCGTGACCTTGCCTGTGGAGAAGGTTCTGTGGCAAAATCAGGGCCCCAGAGATCATAACCCATCTGTGCTTCTCCGTGAGGTTC
Organism: Cabassous unicinctus; assembly: GCA_029593785.1. NCBI lineage: Eukaryota > Metazoa > Chordata > Mammalia > Cingulata > Chlamyphoridae > Cabassous > Cabassous unicinctus. Next base: position 10,534 of record JAQZBX010064109.1, read on the forward strand.
TGAGGCCGGATTATTTACAGTCGTTAGGTGCAGACGAGATGTTTGAAAGCAGACAGCTTTGCGTCTGTCTTGAGAGGCACCATCGCAGTGGACAGTATGGGCGTTCAGTTCCCGGCCAAGCTGTCGGGTGGGTGAGGGCTAGAAAGGAACAGTCCCAAACTCCAGGTCCAAGCTGCCAGGAAGTATTTCTTTGCTCAGAGCGTTAAGGTTGTGGCTGGCAGTTCAGATGTCCTTTTTGCTTGATATTTCCCCTCCTCATGACCTTAGTGGGTGACAGCTAATCCAACCTTCACAGATATCTCAAACTAAACCTTTGATTGAGACCCGAGTACTTCTTATCACATTGCCTACACTTTTATACTAAGGAGTTGTGACTTTTTACCATGATTAATTTCCTCGATAGACAACCAACAAGTCTTGGCTGGAAATCTGGTAACCATTTTCCCCTGAAACTCAGCATCACACCAGCTTCCCCATAGAGCATCCCCTTTTCCGTAAGACTGGAACTAGGTAGCGTCACACAGAAACGGCGATCGGGAGGCTCCTTAGCGATGTCCTGCTGGACCAACGGGCTTCACTGGTTGGAGGAAAGAAATGGATAAAGAGTGTGCGTCTCGCCTCTCTGTGTTGTGAGAGGATGGACGATGGCAGCGAGAGTGCTGGAGGGTTTCAGCCGATTCAGACTGTGGTTTTCTGAGCACTGGGGCATGGAGGAGAGTGCACGGCCCTCCCAGGTGGGTGGGCCGTGGACCGGATTCCTGGGACCCTTGGGTGAGTTAGTTAGCCTCTTGGAACCATACTTTCCAGCCTGAAAGTTGGGAGTCAAGCCTAGCCTGGGAGGTAGATAAATATGGAGGCACTATACCTGCTTACAGTAGGTACTTAATAAACAGGGGCTCTTAGATTCAGCCACTCACCACACAGTTGTGGAGAATTTTCTGTATGCTAGGCATTGGATAGAAAAAGGTCTCATTCATTACACAGTGAAGTAACTGATCTTCGTGTGGAAATCATGGCAGGAAGCAGCAGCCATCCTGCCGCCTCAGCGATCTCACCCTGGGTACGTGAGACGGTTGAAGGTCTTAGCTGGATGTCAAAGCCATCCTTGGGTGGCATTATTGAGGGAGAGGACAGGAGAACAGAGAGTGATTTCATGAGAGAATAGTGGCCTTTTTTTATTCTGATTATGCTTCATCTTATGGTTCACTGAGACCACTCAAAGATTAATTTAAAACTTCCTGCCTCACAACTATTGTCTTACATTTTGCTAATCATGCTGGTAAATTTGGGGGTGGCCCACCTTTGGACTAGAATGTTTATGAAAGGAGTGCTTATAGAAGGTTGCTAATTCCATGGAACTAAAGATAGACATGCCTAATTTCAGCAACAAGGCAAGCTGTCTTTCCAGAAGGTTATACTAGGGACTTGGCAGGTGAGCGTTTGACACATGAGAGAATGTGCTTGCCAGTCGCAGTAACGGTCTCGGATCTGATGAGCACGTTGGCCCTGACGGTTTTCTCCAGCGGGTGTGAGGAGCGTGGCACGAGTCCACCCCTGCGTGCTCTGCGGCACACGCTGCTTGTCGCACCACTGCAAGGTTTGCTGCCAACATCTTGATCCCACATGATTTCTGACCTTAAATACTGCAGGGAGGTCCTGCCAATAACAGCTTTTAGGCCCACCTCAGACTTCCCAGCCTCCCAACACCCCCTATCTTCTCCCAGTCGAAACCTCCGTATCTGTGTGTCCGTTTGCTTTAACTTTCCTGGTTAGACTGTACCATGCCTTAAACGCTACCTTCAGTTCACTTCTGTTCATCCTGCCTCGGTTTGTAGAGAGACTCTTCATTATTCTCTATTTGTAGTTAAAAAAAAGGAAATTTGAGTCAAGAGGCCTAGATTCTTATCAAAACCTACTTGCTGTGCCACAAGCCTCTGAGCTCACTCTTCTGCAGATTGAGGTGCTGTAGATGGGAGGTCCTGAGGCTCATGGAGAAAGCCCGGCAAGCCCCAGGCCATCTGCTCTACACTGCAGTAGATGCAGTGGGAATGGACCTGGACGCTGCAACACTTATTTGCCGCAGAGCTTGTGCACACTCCACCGGTTAACTCTCACGTCTTACTGCTCTTACCCCACGTGAAGCCCAAGAACACAAGTCCCCACCATAGCCGGTGGATTTGTCCTGAGACACAAAATTCACTTGGAAAGCTGGTGGATTCGAGTAGAGCATTCTTTTGTGACCCTGCTGCTTGATTTTCTTTGGCGCAATGGTGATCAGCGTTCCTGGAACGTATGTGTACACAGGTAAGCGTGCATTTACGTGCGCACTTGCGTGTTAATTGGTGGCTGTGTGCATGCGAACAGCCGTGCCTCCAGCAGGGCCAACCCAGGTGCACAGAATCCAGGCTTCATTGCGTCTCACTGTTTTACATAATCACCATGTTTGTTTGTTTTTTAAAGAAAACAAGGCTGTAAGAAGATGGCTTGTATGGTATTACTTGTGTAAAGAAACTGTCATCATGAATAAAGCTGGTGTTATTTTAAATAAGGACTGATCTTTCATCTTGTCGGTGTCCCACAGAGAAGCTAATAGACAAGTCTTTGCAGTTAATGTCAAGTTCTCTGTAAAGAGGTTGGCATGGGCGCATGGAATGCGTACGTAATAAACTGAACACGGTTCCGAGGCTGCTTCTGTCACCGTGGGGCTCCGAGTACAGGGAGACGCAAAACTGCCTGAGCCCGTAGCTTCTGTTTCCAGGCCGTCATCAAGTCCTCCGTGGACGGCTCCCTGCGAGCAAGCTGAGTGAAGGAGAGGGTCGTTTGGCTTGTTCTTTGAAGACCATCTGTGTCACTGGCTTAGCCTCTCGACGTCAGGATGGGAGGGGGCCGATTCAGCATCAGCCGAACTCAACGTGAATCGGGCTGGTAATGAAGGGCAGGCCGCGTACCTCGCAGCTTTGGATCTGGGTCCAAGACCAGCCCCACGGGGCTCAAACAGAGACTTTGCACCCCCGCTGTCCCCACTCAGCCGCTCTGCAGGAAGAAATATCAGTGCAGGAAATATCCAGGGAAGATCATCCGAACCTTATTTTCTTCCAAGTAAATTTCACATTTCCACAGCTTCCAGAATTGCCCATCTTGTCTTTTTTGTTTTTGTTTTTAGTGTGGTTTATAAATGTCTTTATGGGATTTAGTTGCCCGTTATGTCAAACAAATATTATTAGAACTGGACACTGATCTGCTGGTTAGTAAGTACAGTTCTGTTATCTGTGGCATATGCCTGATACCAGCTGAAGTGAACTTTGCTCAGCAAAATGGTTTGGGTTTGGCAACAAGAGTGAACAGGTCAGTATTTTGTCTTATCCTGAGTTTATCCAAACAAACCCAGCGGTCTTGATTTAAAAATCCAGGCATTAATTGTCTCCGTGTCAAGTGCAGTCCCATCTGTCTGTGTGCCTTCAGCACCTGGACAGCTTTTAACACTGCCACTCAGCATTGAGGGGGAGGCAGCCTGAAAGCCTGGTGAGGCTGTTTCACCTGGCGTATGCAGGTGTAACGTTCCTGAAAACAGAAACGGTGACAGGAGCCTTCCTCGTGGGGAGCAGAGCCGAGGCTGCCCGGGTGTGGCGGGGGCCCCTTGCCCGGCGAGCTGAACGCCAAGGGAAGCCTTTGAGCTTCCCTCCTGCAGAGCGGCTGGGGCCTTGTTCTCTTCGCGGCCCTTTCCCCTCTTGCTTTTAGCACAGGCCGTTTCCAGGTTAGCTGGAAAGCCTGGTGCCTTTATTTTTAAACTTGCTGTCATCCCCAGGCCTTGTGGGAAGAGAAGGCGAAGAGGACCGTTTGTTCTTGGGCTGAGCTTCAGAGTTTGGGTGCCAAGATATTCTTTAGGCTCCCTGGATTGTAAAAATAAGTGAGAATGCTGATTGGCCCTACACCCCTTGGTATCACCTGAATTTGGCCTGTTTTGGGGTGGGGTGGGGGCTGTTTACCAGAGAATGCTATCTGTGAGGTTTGAAGGAATCCGTTGAGTCCTGAGACTCCACGCACTGGCATGTGTATATTTTCAGACTGACCTAGAACATTCTGTGTCCTGGCCTGGCAGGCTTCCAGCTGGGCTGTGTGTGTGTGTGTGTGTGTGTGTGTGTGCGCACATGCAGGGGCAGGGGCGAGCCTACCACCCCGTGGCATGAGCAGTGCTGCTGGGCCGTGTGTGTGTGTATGTGTGTGTATATGTGTTTATGTGTGTGCACATGCAGGGGCGGGGGCGAGCCTGCCGCCTGGTGGCCTAAGCGGTAGTGCAGGGCCGTGTGTGTGTGTGTGTATGTGTGTGTACATGTGTGTGTGCGTGCATGCGCACACGCAGGGGACGGGGCGAGCCTGCCGCCCCGTGGCCTGCCCAGCGCTGCAGGGCCGGGGCACGCAGGGCAGGGCTTGCTGTCTCTTAAGTGGGGGCAGCCTTCAGCGTTTGCACCAGGCCCAGTGGTCTGTCTTCAGCCTGGGCACTTCCAGCCCTGGGGTCACGGGAAGACTGTCCAGGGAGCGCCCTGGCCAGACTGCTTGAGGGCAATCAGCCTCTAGGTCATCACCTTCTGGAAGTACTCCTTCCTCAAACTCGGAGCTCTGCCTTAGAAGGCTCCTCCAGCTCAGGCTTCCAGCCTGCCCTCCTTTCCCACCCCCCCTTCCCAGTCTCCATTCTGCCGCCTAAGAAAAGCAACTCTGCCCCACATCCTCATCTTACTACGATGCATTCCCCCAGGGTGTATGACATGGCACATGGTTCTACAGACTGTTTTATGATTGCTGTCTTCTGTGGTTCACAATTTGACCACTTGTCCTTTTTTTGTGTGGCTTGTATATGCCAGAAAACAAGAGTGAACCCTCCATTAGCTGGTTGCTTGGGGTCAGGACATCTGATAAATATTGAGGTTAATTAAATATATGTTTAATACCACATGTGCGGTGCTTCTGAAGCATTAACAATGTTGAATCTGGGAGTTTTAGAGTTGGAAGGATAGCACACCTTCCCTATTATAAAACTGAAGAAATTGAGGCTCAAAGAGTTTAAATGACTTGTGCAACATTACACAGCTAATTATGGACAGAGTCAGGAGTAGGAAATAGGGCTCCTACCCTGTCATGCATTACAGGGTATGATAAAATGTCTTTTAAAAATCTGTTGAACATGATTTAAATTTTTTTTAACTTTTTTTTTAAGCTTTATTTTGTACATTTAATAATTGAAAATATAAACAATTAACTAAAAAGTAAACACAGATGAATAAGTATATACATTTCTCAATTAAATGTAATGGATACATACAAAAATTTTTTTTTTAATCAAACAATATGTTACACAATATATTTGGTTCATAGTAACGCATTCATACAGTATTTGTCCTTTTGTGTCTGGCTTGCTTCACTCAACATAATGTCCTCCAGGTTCATCCAGAACATAATTTATTTTTAACTGGTTGATTTATAAGACTCTTCAAAAGGGCTTATAGGTGCTGAGTTCAGCATATAAATACATTATCTTACCCCCACGTGGGACATGACTCCAGGGGATGAGCCTCCCTGGCACCAAGGGATTGCTACCAAGCACCAACTAGCAAGGCAACTGGAAAAAGACCTTGACCAAAAGGGGGAATATTAAATACAAATGTGGGGAGTGGATGTGGCTCAGTGTTTAAGTGCCGGCTTCCCACATACGAGGTCCCGGGTTCAATCCCCGGCCCCTGGTACCTCAAAAAAAAAAAAAAAAAAATACAAATGAGTTTTTATGGCTAAGAGACTTCAAAGTGAGTCAGGAGGTCATTCCAGAGGTCTCAGCAGGATCTCATTGACTGCAGAAGTAGATACTACTCCAAATAGTGGGGCTCCTGAGGGCTCTGGAGACATCCAGATACTATAGTCAGAACATAGCTCAGGAGTTTGGTGTCTTGTCAGTGGGCCCTACTTTGGAATCTGTGCTTCCCGTGTGACAGAGTTGGACTCAGTTGTGGTTTCCCTACACATGGCTCTTCT
>JAQZBX010064110.1:0-16554 GCA_029593785.1 Cabassous unicinctus
TTTGTTGTTCTTAGAAGACATTGTGACCGAACCTGGGACCTCCCATTTGGGAAGCAGATGCTCAACTGCTTCAGCCACTTCCACTTCCCATTATATATATGTTTAAAGAAATAAGGGAAATTCTGCTTAAAGGACTTAAGGAATGTGTGATAACAATGTCTAAAAAAAAGAATATCAATAAAGAAGTAGAAATTATTAAAAAACAAAAACAAAAATATGAAAGGAGGTTCTCCAGGTTCCAGACAATTATTTGAATCTACATGAAAATACAAATAAAATATTCTACCAAATACTCAAATAAGAAATAAGAATTACTAGTCATTTTTAAGCCTATTTGGAAATTTTCATAAAATAAAAAAAGAATTTGTATTCTCATCATGAATATTTATGGATAATACTGCTTTATTTTTATGTTTTGCAATTTACTAAAGATCTCTAGAGGAATTAACAAATAGTGGTGAGGGTAGGTGGTATTATTTTGCTGTCATTACTATGCATGATACTACTGTTTAACTTTGAGTAAAATTTAATTTTCATTTATATACATTTTCTTTAGGGCTTTGGCAGTGTTACTTTTATATCACTGTGAAAAAAAAGCTTTTCTGTTTTTTTCTAATAAAAAAATATATCAATAAAGAAGTAGAAACATTCATTTCCAAATAGGAAGATATTTTAAGATCCTCATGATTAGCTTTCTCATCTTATCTATTTAACGTATAACATGATACATTAACTCACAAAATGTTCTTATGATCAGTATCTTTCTTTTCCTCATTTTGTTCAATTATGGTTTTTTTTATTAGCTTGATTCATTGTAGTGGATCTTATAGAGGATCAATACATATATGTGATGGATAGTTCATAAATTAGTAACTATAATATTTTCCATTAATTTGTGGTCTTTAAATATTTACATTATTTTATACTCAAATGAATTTTATACATTTAAAACTTACAATAAGACATTTATAAAATCATGGGAATATTTTGGAGGCACCACTTTGAGAACTTCGTATATTTAATTCCTTCCATAATTAAAGTATATATTAATATTTTTTGCTGCTTCAGAAACATTTGCTATTTCATACTTTTTCCTATGAATTGTCATATGTGCTAATATATAATTGCACATAGTATCATTACTATTTTAGTAAAGATAATTACATAATTTTATCATAATTAGTAATATTTTAACCTTATAATTCTTATTTTTAGTCTCACAATTTTCACAGTATTAGAATTGCAGAAGTTTTTTTAGTAATTAGTTCTTGTATAAATCTTAGTGTTCATTTCAATTTCCATATATATTTATTTTATTTTCAAACATCTAATTTTTAATTTTCAATATTCTCCTTTTCACATTTAGTTCCAATATTTTCATTTTTACTGATTATGAGCATGAGATATTTTACTGTGGTTATTTGCATACATCAAAGCGGTGTGATTTGTCCTTGGACATTCCTTATTTATTTTCGGTCTGATTAAATCATGGTCTTTCATTCCTATACCCATATTAATGGATACGTATAAACCCTGCATTAATTCAATATGACTTCAACTGAACGTTTATCTTCTCACACCACGGTCTTCAATAATGAAATTTTATGATACATCATTCATTCCTATTCACCCTGTTTATAGCATTTTCTTGGCGTAGATCATCCTCCCCTACACCTACTCCCCTCCTAATTCCTGTTTATCAAGGGGTACATAATATGAAAGGATTTAGATAAATATTTCTGATAGACCTGTGTTGATGGAACAGTAACCTAGAGAGCTTAAATTGTCCTATCTTCACCGCAGATCACTGTTTCTGTCTTTTCCCCCAAAAAGATCCTGAATATCTGATTCAAAAGAATTGGGAATAAGCGTAAAATAGAAACAAAGCTTTTTCAAAAAAAAAGTTAAAATTGTGATGAACTGTTTCTATGTCTCAAAATTGATACATTACTTTCTTTAACTGTGGATTTCTGTGAATTTTTCTTTAGGTTAATTTATTTTCAGGGAGGATTTGAATAGAGCAAGGCTTTTCTTTCTTTTTACAGCTACACTTCACAATTTTCCTATGCTTGCTATATGCAAAATAGATGGCCAAACAGACCTGGGACAATTAGAGAAAAGAAAAAATATTGTACAAAAAAATAAAATTGAATGTATAAAAATGCAATAAAAAGGAATTTAAAAATAACTGTAATCTATGACCAGCCTATTTAACTTGAAGCAATCCTCCCTTCTTTTCTTAACTGTATTTCCATTTATTCAGAACTCTATTAAATGATTTGCTTATTAAGCATCCTTGCTCTTTAAAGTTAACTCTACCACCACAAGAACCTTTGCTTTGTTCCTTAGTTACATCTACCATCTAGAACAATGGTTTGTGTTTATTTGTGGTTTATTTGTGGTTTTGGTATAGATTTCATAATAATCAGTGGTTCTTTGCTAATAACTTTTTTTGGATCAAATCCTTAAGGGCTTGTTTCACCTGCTGGTTCCTTAATGTATAAATGAAGGGATTCAGCATGGGAGCAACGGAAGTATTGAGTATTGCTACACCTTTGCTCAAAGCCACCCCTTCCTTTGCTGAAGTTTTGACGTACATGAAAATGCAACTCCCATATGAAATGGAAACCACAATCATATGGGAGGAACAAGTGGAAAAGGCCTTTTTCCTTTGCTGGGCAGAGGGAAACTTCAGAATTGTTCTAAGGATGAGTGCATAAGAGATAATCACCAAGGTCAAGGTTACCATGAGTGTGAATACCGCTAAGAAAAATGCCATGAGCTCTAGGAATTCCGTGTCTGTGCAGGCAATCAGCAGCATAGGAGAAGAGTCACAAGTAAAATGATCAATAATGTTGGAGTCACAGAAATCCAACTGGAGACCCATAATAACTGGAGGAAAGATAATGATGAAACCAGCTAACCATGAGCTGATTACAAGCCTGTTGCAGACTTTGTTGCTCATTATACTTGTGTAATGCAGAGGTTTGCAAATAGCCACATAGCGATCATAGGACATAACAGCCAGAAGAAAAAACTCTGTTGCTCCCAGAAGGATTAAAAAAAATACTTGCGTCATGCAAGCATTATAGGAAATGGTTGTGTCTCCTGTAGCAATGTTGGTCAGAAATCTAGGAATACAGACAGTTGTGAATGAAATTTCTAAGAGAGAGAAATTCCTAAGGAAGAAATACATGGGAGTCTTCAAAGAAATACTTGACAGTGTTAACGTGATGATGGTCAAGTTTCCACTTACACTCAATAAGTATGTGAACAACATAAAGAAGAATATCACAATTTGTAACTCTGGGTCATCTGTAAGCCCCAGAAGAATGAACTCTGTAATTGATGTCTTATTTGGCATGCTAAATTCTGAAGTCTGGTAGTTCTGTAGGTAAAGAAGAGTAGATGTCAATTCATTATATGATTTCAAATACTTTAATAGTGCTTAAGTTCTGCACAAAGAACCATAAAACATGCATTAAATAACAATTAGTAAAAGTGCTATCCCACACAATTGCAATCCCTTTCAGGTCTTTGAGGCAGGAAAAGAATAATTGGTTATTTCACTTTAAAAATATAGATTTTTCATCTCAGCTTTGTTACTGCCCTTATATATATTTTGAATACTTAACTCATATAAAGTTGCTTTTTACATTAAAATAGGCAACAATGATAAATATTTAACTTACTTCATTGTGCTTTGAGTAAGATTAGATAAGTTATTGAAATGCATAGCATTTTGTTAACCTTAATGGCCATAAACTTCTAGATGGTAATTTTGTCATTGGAAAACCTATTTTTGTAATACAATGCAATTTTCTCCCTAATGATACTTGGTTTCTACTCATAGCAAAATAAAAGAAAACACTCTTTTTATGGAAATTCATTGAAAGCCACATCTTCTTGCCTTCATGTAAAATTAGACTGTTAATTCCCCTTCTGCCTAAATTTGGCAAAACACAATGCAAATCATTATTAATAAACATAATCTTAGTGATTAAGCTCAAAGAGGACGTCTCAAAAGTGAAGATGTCAGATAAAGTCTATTAATAGTAAATATATTATTTCTGAAGGTTGTATGTCAGCTTTTTTCCAGCTTGCGTTTTCAAAATAATAATCTGATACATTAATGGTTTTGTACAGTGTAGTTTGCAAGGATGTGACAGGGAAAATACATTTGTTAAAATGAAGATAATAATAATAAGGACAATGATATCACCATATAATTTAAATTATTATTATTACTTTAGCAAGATATCTATATATCCCTTTTCCCATGCCCAACAAACCTCTGGTTTTGACCTATTAAAAGACTTATTCTGAAGATGAGAAAATTGAGGTACAGCGTGCTCATGTGTTTTGCCCAGGTTCACATGGTATCATATGACTGATAGTGTCGCATCTGTATCTGTCTTCTACTGTGCATTTACAGTGCCTAACATGGACTCATGCTCAATTTTTCATGATGCGAGAAAGACTGAATGAATGACAGAACAAATTATGTCCAGGCCAGAGTAAGACTGCCCTCGAGATTCAGGAGTTTGTTTGAGATGTATGAGTTTAGCTTCTTTATTTATTCACCAGTTATTCTGAATTAGTCGATCCTGACTGATAGATAGATACCAATAGTGGGATCTGTCAACAAAAGGAAAAGTCCAAGTAACACAGATCTTAGAATTCATATTGAGACAGATGTTTAATATCCTGAAAGATGTTTACCTGGGAAGCCTACTATGCTCTATTGCTCCCAGTTCCAGGAAGAGAGAAACAGGCTTGGTGATCCTTCAGTGAACCCTGAGGATAGTCTGTTTAATTAACAGAGTCGAAGTATAAGGTGTCTGGCAGTGTGCAGATGGCAAGGAATGGGCTCTGCATCCTGTGTCTGGAAGAACTGTACTCTCACACCAGATGAACTTTGGCTAAAAAAACTACCTGGGGTAGATGTAATCAATTTCTGATCTCAGCTCTCACAAATTTTGGAAGATATAGGCAGAGAAAATAACGCAAGACTTTATTAAATGCCCCCAGGTTTCAAGTCAAAGAAAGAAAAAATAAAAAATAAAATAAAATAAAGGGATAGGGTAGAGTTCTATGATCTTACAGATAAATTATCACTGTATGTAAAGTGACTGGACCCCCTATGCCATCAACTCTTCATCGCCAAAGGCAGTCAGGACTAAAAGTGATGCCCCCAGGCATTGCTGTGCCTCAGCTGGAAGTCAGAAGGTGCCAGCAGAGAAGCACAACATGCAGATTGGTTACTCCCTACCATGCATAGGAATTACAGGTCTCTTCTGCCACCTAGACGCCAACTTGGAAAGAAGGGTTAGGGAGGAAAACCTCAAGAGAAGAGAAGATTTTTTGGAGGGTTTAATTGATTGTTTACCCAAAGAAGAATGAATTAACACAAGCTAGACAGCTGTGAAATATGAGTTTATTTTAGTGGGCAAGTTACATTTTTCTTAGGAAGCAAGATGGTTGGAGAACCCAGAGCAAGATAAAATTGGATTTGGATGACAAGGAAACACCATTTTTTGCAGAACCAATTTGTAGTACGCCAATTGTGACCCCCTTACCAGTATTGTTACACATAATTTACAAATAAAGAATCTGACACTAAAAAATATTAAATAATAATGATAGTAAAAAAAAACATGCATTTCAAGGTGCCATTTTCTAGGAAACAGGTTCTACAGAGAAAATTGAGAAAAGTGGCAGATCTGCCACTTGAGAGCTAAGTCCCAATAAGGTTGAACAATTAAGCAAACAGACTGCAGGTTTAATATTTGAAGAAAACGCTTACCTTGCCCCAAGGAAACTAATATATAGATATTCCAGGATTGGAAAATTTCAGATATTGTATTCCATTATTCTCACAAGTTCATACACAGCACTTAAAAAAAAGAGAGAGAGAGTGAAAAAAATTCAGTACATTGCAGGATTTCCTTTGTCTTTTTTTGTGGTTAAATGTACTTTGCATTTGATTATTTTTGTTCAGAGCCCATCCGTTTCTCAAACCAAAGCCTGGAACCATCGGATGGGAAAATCCAATCAGTATTCTTCCAAAAATATTTTTTCTGAAATTGAAATGACATGTATTTCATGATTTTTCTAATATTGCTAAGAGATGTAAGGTCTCTAAAAATCTTTTCCCCAAAAGAAACAGAAACCTTTTGTTTTTGATTATTGTAAAGGAGGGGATTTATTTTGAAAGAAACATATAGAAATCCCTCTGGAGACATAAAGACTAATGAATATCCAATGCAATTAATTTTATCAAACCTTTTAAATTGGATTCCCTTGGGAGCCATTAGAAGAAAGTTGAAGGAACACAGAATTCTACCTAAAATGTTAGACTTTGCATAAAGCAAAGGGAAGGACTGATGAAATAATGATCTCATGCTTGTAAATTTTCCTTCTCATTATGATATAAATTTGAGAGATATTTACTTTGCTTTCTATTCTATTTCAAGGAGAAAACATGAACAAAATAATCAGATTTTATATATAGTCAGAGAAAATGTATAAAAATCTGCATTCAGTCAATAGCATACTTGATTCTAAAATTTGATATGAAGTCTACTTAGATACTTTATAAAGTATATAAATTTACATATATATAATATTAATTATATGTTATATACTGCAAAATATATTATAGATGGCCAGGAATGCCTGTGTTCCACAGTCTTCCATGCTAATAAAAGTTGGTAGTTACTTTACATAATTAAGAGCACTTGTGAGAATGGAATAGATGATTATAGTAAACAGTGCTCTCAGATTAGTCAGATAATGGTGAAGGCTAGATGAAATCTAATAGTTTGAGTCTACCTGGAGAGATTATTTTACTCTTATATAAATATCAGTCAGGGAATCCTTGATCTATAAATAGTAAATATACCAACAAATATTCAAGTTGATTTAAAATGTTTTCTTTTCCTTCTCTTTCTTTCCTTCTTTCTTTTTATTGAGTCCGACAGAAGGAGAGATGTGTAACTGATCTCTAGAAAACAACCACTTGGAAAGAGTATATCAGTCCCATATATCATGGTCACTGCCTCCTGCATGATCCATAAACAAACAAACAACAAAAATGGTTAAATTGGACTTCATCAAAATTTAAACCTTATACTCTGCAAATGATATATTTAAGCAAATGAAAAGCAAGCAGTAAAATGAGAAAAATATTTGCAATTACATGTATCACAGTGGTCTCACATTCAGCATATTTAAACAACTTCAAAACAGAGAAATAGGAAAAGACATGACTGAAAATACAACTTCAGTATACAGTTAAAGTAACTTCACCAAAGACAATCTATTGATAGCAAATAGGCATCATAAAATATGCTAAATAACTTAACCATTGGGAAATGCAAATCATTGCCACCTACTAAAATGACTGAAAAAAATTCTGACAATACCAAGTACCTGCAATTACACGGAGTAACTTGAACTCTCCTTGCTGGCAGAACAACAAAATGATAAAGCCACTCTGGGCAATAGTGTGGAAGGTTTTGCAAAGTGAAACATACAAATATCATAAGGCTGCACCATTCCATTTCTAAGAATGAGAAATGAGAACTTATATTGACTCAAAAATCTGTATATGAGGAGCAAAGATGGCAGCAGAGTGAGGAGCTCCTGGAGTCTGCTCATGCTGCGGGGCAGTTTGTCATCACCCAGAGCTACCTAGAGCACCTGTTTGGGGGCCCCAGGAAACTAAAAGAGTATCCTGCAATATTTCTTGAAAGTATGGAAGAAGGAGACTGCCCATCTGCAGAGAAAATTCATGAGTAGAGCCTTCCACACTGCAGAGGTGGGTGCCAGTGATGCAGGCAGCCTCAGGAGCTATTCCATAGCTGGAATTGGAAGCCTCAAAAAATGGGGGGAAAGACACAGTGTGGCACTGACTTCAGCTATTAGTAAATTCGGTGGCTAACATATAATCCAAGGAACAGCTAAACTTTAAGCCTATCCAGGTTAGAAGTAGGCCTGTAACAACTACTTTGACTCTGCCCCCAGCATGAGGGGAAGCAGGGCTGATTGAAAATCACAGTGTTGGTAGGGACCGGCTTCTTTCCACCTAAATAGGATTGCAGCTCTAGCCTAAACTCTAGCCCCACCTCTGGCAGGGAGGAAGCTGGGGATATCTGCACCACCTCTCTGGGAAACTGCAAGCCATGCTACCGAGGCCAGGGCCCATCCTACTCTAGCTGCACAAGCTGCCTCAGGAGCTATTCTGTGGCTGGAGTTAGAAGATCCATTTCCCATAAATGGTGGAGGAAGAGACAGTTGTCCACTGACTTTAGCTACTGCTACTGATTAGTGGACTCAACTGGCCTATGGATCCACTCCCCACCCCAAATAGGACAAGAAGGGTCTAGTGACTCCACAGTTTCTTCGGACAAAAGCGGGTACTTTCAACCTATAGGGACTGAACTGTTGGGTTCCTGTGGATCCAACCCCATCCCCTAATTAGATAGGAGAGGGCTGGTGTTTCCTCAGCCTCTTCGGGCAATAGCAGATACTTTTGGCCTACCGGGACTGAACTGGTTGGTGTTGGTGATTCGTTCAAACCCCCTAAAGTGCAGAAGGGACAGTACTCCCTCAGGCTCTCACGGCAACTGCAGATGTATTCGGCCCTCCAGAGGGAGGCAATCCAGATGGTGCATTACCACCCTTGGCAGGGAGGGGGTCTGGTCCTGTGTCAGTTTACTTGGGCAACTGTGGTCATTTTTGGACCCACACAGCATAAATTGCTGCCCACAACTATAGCTCCATCCCTGCCCAAGGCAAGGGAGGAGGGGTGTGAACCTTCATCAGTCTCTGTGGGCAATTATGGACAGTCTTGTCCTGCCCTACTTGGATTATTATACATGGCTGCAGCTCTGTCCCTACCCCTGACAGAGAAGAATGGCGGGTGAAGTTTCATCAATTCCTGGGGCCATGTGAGCATCTTAAGCCTCCATAGCTTATAGCACCAAGTACATCCTCGACTCCTACTACACGATGTGCAAGGGAGAAAAGACAAGAAAACACTAAAATAAAGGGAAAAACTGCATGCAGAATAAATACATCTAGCAAGTCATATGTGAAAACACCAACAAAAAAATTATAAACCATACCAAGAAACAGGAAGATATGGCTGATTTAAAGGAACAAGATTAGCATGCAGAAGACATAAAGGAGTTGAGACAACTAATCATAGATGTTCAAACAAATCTCCTTAATAAATTAAATGAGATGGCAAAAGAGATTAAGGATATTAAGAAGACACTGGGGGAGCACAAAGAAGCATTTGAAAGTATACATAGAAAAATAGCAGACCTTATTGAGATGAAAGGTGCAATAAATGAAATTAAAAAAATATCAGAGGCATATAATAGCAAATTTGAGGAAGCAGAAGAAAGGATCTGTGAACTTGAAGACCTGGACTCTGAAAATGAACTTAGAAAAGAACAGACGAAGAAAAGAACGGAAAAAATTGAACAGGGTCTCGGAGACATAATGACAGCAAGAGATGTACACACTTAAGTGCCATGGATGTCCTAGAAGAAGAAGAGAAGGGGAAAGGGGCAGAAGGAATATTTGAAGAAATAATGGTAGAAAATTTCCCAACTCTAATGAAGGATATAGATGTCTGTGTCCAAGAAGCACAATGTATTCCCATCCAAATGAATCTGAATAGACCAACTCCGAGACAAATACTAATCAGAATGTCAAATGTTAAAGACAAAGAGAGAATTCTGAGAGCAGAAAGAGAAAGGCAATGCATAACACATAAGGTACACACAATAAGATTAAATGCTGATTTATCATCAGAAACCACGGAGGCAAGAAGAATATGGTATGATATATTTAAGATACTGCAAGAGAAAAACTGACAGCTAAGAATTTTATACCTCACAAGATTATCTTTCAAAAATGGGGGGGGGGGTGCGGTTTAGAGTATTCACAGATAAACAGAAACTGAGAGAGTTTATAACAAAAAGACTGGCTTTGCAGGAAATACTACAGGGAGTGTTACAGCCTGAAAAGAAAAGACAGGAGAGAGAGGCTAGGAAGAGAGTCTAGACATGATGACTGTAACAGTTACAGTAACTAAAAGTGTCAAAAGAGTGGTGAAAATAAAATGACAGATAAAACTTGAAAATCAAAATGGATGAAATAAAAGCTACCCTTAGAGTAATAACATTGAACTTTAATGTATTAAACTCCCCAATCAAAAGACACAGACTGGCAAAATGGATAAGAAAATATGAGCCATCTATATGTTGTCTGCAAGAGACTTACCTTACCAAGTATACCTATATTGAAAGTGTAAATTTGGAAAAAGATATTCTATGCATGCCATAAGAAAACAACAACAACAACAAAAAAAACTGGGGTACTTATATCAGATGATACAGACTTTACAAGCAAAACTGTTTTTAGAGAAAAGGAAGGATATTACATATTAATGAATGGGATGATTCACCAGGAATAAATAATAGTCATAAATGTATATGCATTTAACCCGTATGCCCCAAGATACATGAAACAAACACTGGCAAAGCAGAAGGGAGAAAGAGACATCTCTACAATAATAGTTGGAGACTTCAATACACTACTCTCAGCATTGGATAGAAAATCTGGGCAGAGGACCAATAAAGAAACAGAGAGCTTGAATAATATGATAAATGGAACAAACCTAATAGACATATACAGAAAATTGCACCCCCAAAAGGCAGGATATACATTCTTTTCAAGTGTTCATGGATCTTTCTCCAGGATAGATCATATGTTGGGTCACAAAGCAGACCACAATAAATTCTACAAAATCAAAATTATGCAAACACTGTCTCTAACAATAATGGATAAAGTTGGAAATCAACAAGCAGCAGAAAAAGGGAAAATTCCCATGTATATGGAGATTAAACAAAACACATTTTAATAAATCAGTGGGTCAAAGAAGAAATTTCAAGAGAAATCATTAAATATCTTGAGACTAATTACAATGAGAACACAACATGTAAGAACCTATAGAGGCTCTCTCTGCCTAGAGGAGCCCACACCAAATCTTGGTGTGTATTTCCATCTTTTTCTCCCATTTCCCAGCAAGCTCTGTTCTTTCCCCCATTTCCCAATAAATTTGTTTTACTGGTCTTACTAAACTGGCATGTTCTTAAATTCATTTATTCAACACAGCCAAGAACCTAGAGGAATCCAATGCTTCCCCATGTTCATTTGCTGAGATAGCCAGGAGGAAGATAAGTGAGTGGTGCTCTCCGACCCTGCTGGAAACTGAAGAGTTTTAAAGCCTATCTGTGCTCCTTTTTAGTTCTGAAACTTCAAAGGGGATTAATGGCTAGGGGGTTTCTGGATAAACTCCGAAAGGACGTGAACTCATTCTCCCCAGACTTCTGGCTACCTCTCCGGAGGTGGTAGGGGCCAATACCCATGCCATGTAGGTCCAAGGAAGTTGTGGGTGGTGGGTGAAACCGCCCTTGAGACCTGACTGGGCACATGGCCTAAGTAAAGCAGGAGTCCACAGGGAGTTTACTAGACCCTTTTCTAAGTTCAGAATGGTTATCACCCATTGTATTGTTTCCTTAGATGGCTAGTTAATTCCTTTTAATTAAAAGTGTCTTTCATCTTTAAAAAGACAAACAAACCTAATGGATAAAGCAAAGGCAATGTGGAGAGGAAAATTTATAGCCCTCAATACTTATGTTAAAAAAGAAGAAAGAGTTAAAAAAGAATGGCCTAAGTACACAGCTGGAGAAACTAGAAAAAGAGCAGCAAACTAATCCCAAAAGAAGTAGAAGAAATGGGATAACAAAAATCAGAACAGAAATAAATGAAATTGAGAACAAAAAAACAAAAGAGAGAATTAACAAAACCAAAAATTGGTTCTTTGAGAAGATTAACAAAATCAACAAACCCTTATCTAGACTGAGTAAGAAAAAAAGAGAGAAGATGCAAATAAAGGAAATAAAAAGATGAAAACAGGAATATTACTACCGACCCCACAGAAATAAGAGGGATCATAAGAGGATACTATGAATGACTTTATGCAAAAAAAACTAGACAATTTAGACGAAATGGAAAATTTCCTAGAAACGTACAAACAACTTACACTGACCCTAGAAGAAATAGAAGACCTCAAGAAACCAATCACAAGTAAAGAGATTGAAACAGCCATCAAACAGCTACCCAAAATGAAAAGCCTAGGACCAGAGCTTTCACAAGTGAGTTCTATGAAGCATTCAAAGATTTAATAACGATTTTTCTCAAGCTCTTCAAAAAAATTGAACAAGAAGAATACTACCAAACTCATTCTATGAAACTAATATCAACCTAATACCAAAGCCAGATAAAGATATTACAAAATAAGAAAATTATAGACTCATTTCTCTAATAAATACAGATGGAAAAATCCTCAATAAAATACTTGCTAATCAAATCCAACAACACATTAAAAGAATTATCATGTTCAAGTAAGTTTTATACCAGGCATGCAAGGGTGGTTCAACACAAGAAAATCAATCAGCATAATACACCATATTAATAAATCACATGATCTTATCAATTGATGCAGAAAAGGCATTTGACAAAATACAGGATCCTTTCTTGATAAAAATACTACAAAAGATAGGAATTGAAGGAAACTTTCTCAACATTATAAAAGCCATATATGAAAAACCCACAGCTAACATTGTACTCAATGGTGAACGACTGAAAGCTTTCCCATTGAGGTCAGATACAAGACAGGATGTCCATTGTCACCACTGTTGTTCAATATAGTGCTAGAGGTTCTAGGTAGAGCAATCAGGCAAGAAAAATAAATAAAAGGCATCCAAATCAGAAAGAAAGAAGTAAAACTTTCATTATTCACAGATGATATGATCCTATATCTAGAAAGTCCTAAAAAATCTACAACAAAGGTACTAGAGCTAATAATCAATTTAATTGAGTGTCAGGATGCAAGGTCAATAAGTAAACATCATTGATGTATCTATTCTCTAATAATGTGCAATCTGAGGAGGAAGTCAGGAAATAAATTCTGTTTACTAAAGCAACTAAAATAATCAAATATTTAGGAATAAACTTAACAAAGGATGTAAAGCACTTGTATTGAGAAAACATAATGCATTGCTAGAAGAAATGAAAATAGAGCTAAATAATTGGAAGAACATTCCATGCTCGTGGATTCAAAGATTAACTATCATTATGATGTCAATTCTGCCCAAATTGATATACAGATTCAATACAATCCCAATGAAAATTCCACCAGCATTTTTTAAAGAATGGAAAACAAAATTATAAAATTTCTCTGAAAGAGTAAGAGGCCCCGACTAGCCAGAAACATGTTAAAAAGGGAAAATGAAGTTGGAGGACTCTCACTTCCAGAGTTTAATTCATATTACCTTGGTACTGTGGTATAAAACAGCATGCTATTGGTATAAAGATAGACACATAAACCAATAGAACTGAACTGATGGTTCAGAAACAGACCCTCACATCTATGGCCAAGTGATTTTTGACAAGCCTCTGAAACCCATCCAGCTGGGACAGAACAGTCTATTCAACAAATGGTACTGGGAGAACTGGGCATCCATAGTCAAAAGAAAGAAAGAAGACCCATATCTCACACCTTATATAAAAATTAACTCAAAATCAATCAAAGACTTAAATAAAGCTCCTAGAATAAAATGCAGGGAAACATCTTCAAGACCTGGTGGTAGGTGGCAGATTCTTAAATCTTACACTGAATGCATGAGCAACGAAAGAAAACATGGATAAAAGGGACCTCCTCAAACTTAAACATTTCTGTGATTCAAAGGACTTCATCAAGAAGATTAAAAGTCAACTCACTCAATGGGGGAAAATATAGGGAAACCAATATCCAATAAGGGTTTGATTTCCATTCTATATAAAGAGATCATACAACTCAACAAGTTAAGAGCAAGGAGTCCAACTAAAGAATGGCCAAAAAATTTAAATAGACATTTCTCCAAAGAAGAAATACAAATGGCCAAAAAGCACACGTAAAAATGTTCCATATCACTATCTATTAGGGACATGCAAATCAAAACAATGAGATATTGTCTAACCCTGCATAGAATGGCCATTATTAAAATAACAGAAAACTATAAGTGCTGGAGAGATTGTGGAGAAATAGGAACACTCCTTCACTGTTGGTGGGATTGTAAAATGGTGCTGCCTCTGGGGAAGAGAGTTTGGCGGTTTCTCAGGAAGCTAAATATAGAACTACCGTATGATCCAGCAATTCTTCTACTAGGAATATATCCAGAAGAACTAAAAACTATGATATGAACAGATATCTGCACACCGATGTTCATAGCGGTGTTATTCACAATTGCCAAAAGATGGAAACAACACAAGGGTCCATCAACCAATGAATGGATAAACAAAATGTGTATATATATATGATGGAATACTATGCTGTAGTAAGGAGAAATGAAATTGGGACACAAACAATACCATGGATGAATCTTGAAGACATTATATTAAGCGAAGTATGCCAGACACAAAAGGAGAAATATTGCATGATCTCATTATATAAACTAAATATGAAGAATAAACACATGGAGTTAAAACCTAGAGTATAGGTTATTAGGAGATAAGATGAGGGTTGAGAAGAACTACTGATGCTTAATATATGTAGAAGTTTTAATTAACTTGACTGTAAAAGTGTAGAAATGGATAGAGTTGATGGTAACACATTATAGTTAGTAGCAGCTGGTTTATAAATGGGATTGTGGCTGAAGAGGGTAGTCTGTGGAAGTAAATGTCAATGGAAAGAAAGCTAAAGAATAATCTAGGGACTGAATAACACAGTGGATCCAGAGGTGGATGAGAATTGTGGTTGAGGGTACAAGTGTAAGAATGTCCTCCTGTGAGCTAGAGCAGATGTACATCACTATTGCAGGGTGGTGGGAATGTGGAGAAGCATGGGAAAACTACAACTGGTGTGACCTATAGACTGTGATTAACAGCAGTACTATAATATTCTTGCATAAATGCCAAAGATGTACTGTGTTGATAATGGAGGTGTATGGAAAAAGTATGCCAAATGTACTCTATGGACATGGTAGGTGGTAACAGTCTGACACTTTTCTATATCTTCTGCTCTGATTTCTCTATTACTAAGTTTAAATTGTGTGCTAATTTGCAATATTCTTCAGCCCTTGGTGTTTTTTAGAACACCAGTCTCCATGGTATCTTAGACTATTCCATCAACTAATGCCCCTGAGAATGCAAAAGTAAGGCTAGCCTGAATAAAATAACTACTGCACAGAAAATCATATTATGTTGTTCCTCAAACTTGGAAAGGCATTACAATAGCTTGCTCTTTCAACATACTTTATTTCATTTCAAGAGCCATGATAATACTTACTTCATTGGAAATAGAATATCGAAGAACCAACTGTTCTTAGAGAAATTTGGTTGGATATGTGGAAATGGGTTGATATATCCCCTTCTTGTGAGCATTGTAGAGGAGCTCATGGACA
The DNA here is from genome assembly GCA_029593785.1 of Cabassous unicinctus. Taxonomy (NCBI): domain Eukaryota; kingdom Metazoa; phylum Chordata; class Mammalia; order Cingulata; family Chlamyphoridae; genus Cabassous; species Cabassous unicinctus. The sequence continues at coordinate 15,525 of JAQZBX010064110.1, forward strand.
TGTTCTTTATTTTCAATATATTGTATACTTGCTTACAAATATAAGATGACAGGAGCAGAACAGGGTATGTGGACTTCTGAAGAGTACTCAAACTTTTAAGTTTAAACAATTTAAAGGAGCCATTAGAGATGAGCTTGGACTAAACCAGTCATCTTTACCATAAAAGTAAGTACATACTTTTGTTGATTTTTTTTAGGAACATAGTTTTAATTTTGATAGTGTATAATATGATTTATAGAAGTAATCTCAATTGTGCACATATAAATCAAATTATATTGCACAATTATGAAATAAAAAAAGAAAGGAAAAATAGACTATTACATTTCAATAGTTTAGATCAACAGTCTTGTTCTTTATAGGATGAACATTTTGTAATTAATTGACTACATGATTTGTTGTGGTCTAGTCTAGATATCTCTTAATAACCATTTGTTATTTTACTGGTATGAGGAAACCATGGAATCATTTTTGTATAAGATTCAAAACAATTTACTTAATGTATTTTAACACTGAGCAGATATAAATTATGTATTGAGTTTCGCACAAAGTTTATTTTACACATAGTTAAGGTTATCATGGATCATTTAATGGCAAAAGATAACATAAGTTATGACCACAAAGAGACTAAATCATAGGGAGTGGCAATATCCTCTTCCCAGGAATTTTGTAGGCAAAATTTTCTGGATAATTTGTTTCACATAATAAATTAACTATCAAATCCTGAGAAAATATTCCAATTTGTAAGCTATGCATCCTCTGAAGCATATAAGGACCAAATGAGACATTACAGACTCAGGAAAGCTATCTGGATATTGTAAGAATTTTACATAATGGCATTAGATTACAACACACCTAAGTCTTTTATGTGAAATAACTTTAAACTTGAACAACGAAGTATGCAAATCCTTTATAACAGCAGAAATGCCTGTAGCAAAAAAGAAATGGAAAAAATAAACAATTCTTTGCCTCATCAAAATGTACTTTGACTATTTAGGAACCCCATTCATCACTCCTCAAGAAAAGAATAGTT
>JAQZBX010064111.1:0-16557 GCA_029593785.1 Cabassous unicinctus
CTGCGCTCCTCCAAAGGGACAGCAGCCAGACGAGTCAGGACAGCTTGTTCCTGCAGCCGGGCCCGAGGGAACCCCGTCTGAACCCGGCTGACCACACCTCAGCTACGCTGGGGCCTGCCAGCTGCCTGCCAGCTGCATGGGTGACCCGGACTGGCCCTGGCCCTGCTCGCGACTCAGTTTCCCTTTTGCACAAAGGGGGATGGGACATGGCAATACCCCTGGGGGCCCATCAGTCCACTGTTCCTGTGGCTGCTGGAACTCAGAGGTCCTTCCAGAGGTCAGGAAGGAGGAAGAAAAGGGAGGGAGGGCAGGGGAAGGAGGACGCTTCCACCTCCTACTCAGCGTCTCTCCTTGCATCTGTGTGTCTCCTGTGCACTAGAGACTCCACCCAGGCCCAGAGAAGGGGAATGACAGACCAGGGGCCATGAAGCTGCCAGGTGTCAGAGTGAAGACGTAAAACAATAAAAAGCAAGTTGTCTCTGGAGCATTGGCTGGGTGCCAGCCATAAGCATGTGACCTAGGTTGTCTTTTAATTCCTCATGATGACTGGGAGAGGAAGGTACTAAGGTTATCCCCATTTTATGGACAAGGAACTTGCCACCAGGGAGGTCAAGTCACTCACCCAGCCCATGTCAGCTCACCCTGGCATTGGTTTCCCCTTGTGGACCCTCCCTCGCCCGCTGGCGTCTCACCCCGAGCCCCCTACCCACCAGCCTGGCTGCTGGTGGCTCTTTGGAGGCTCCAGGTGGAAAAACAATCACGGTGTCGGCCCAGGGCTGTTGGAGGGATCTGGGAGCTTCCTTCCCCAAGGCCTGCCAAGGCCAGGCAGCCCTCACAGGGCAAAACCCGGGAAGGGGCTGGAGTGGAGGGGACGGGTGGACAGGGAAGCAGGTCTCCACCCTGGCCTGGCCAGGGACTGTCCTGGCTTGTTTGCACAGTCTAGAGAGCAGAGGCAGCCCCAACGGGCACCAGTCGGTTTCCCACCCAACTGGAACAAATGATGGAATGTTTACAAAGCACCTATTAAGTGCCAGCAGGTCCAGTTCTGGGGAGAGCATGGAGGGAACAGACCCAGTCCCTGCCCCTTCCAGCAACAACAAGGAAGTGCGTGCTTGTTTCCCAACACCCTGGGAATCATCTGCATTTGACAGGTGAAGAAACCGAGGCCCCGGGAGGCTAAGTGACTTCCCAGGGGCACTCAGAGAGGTCACACTGAGATGCAAACCCGAGTGGGTATGGGTCCATGTGGCGATGCTCTGCAGCCACCCAATCACCACCCTGCCACCAGTAGATGCATTGAGCACCTACTATGTGCTGAGTGGATTACCCATTTTAGAGAAGTGGCAACTGAGGCTCCAAGTGTATGGGGGGGGTGTCACTTGTCTAGGGTCACACGGCTGGAAAAGGAAGTGCCAGGACTCCAGCCGAGACTATCTGACCCCAGAGCCCGCAGCCTCCCCAAAATCTCCCCTAGAAATTCTTGGCTGTCCTGAGCTGGGCAGAATGGTGTCAGGGCTCCTGCACGGGGGAGGGCTGGGGGCTGGATGTCAGTCGACACCAGCCTTTCTTTTACAACGAGACGTTATTGATCTAGCTCATGTCACACACGTGAATTCTCGAGATGATTTTGATCTATCCTTTGAAGCAACAATGCACTTAAAATTTAATCATTTTAAGAGGAAATCAAGTTTCCGCAAGGTCTTCTCTGCGTTCCTAAAGGAAAATGGCCACTGCAAACAATTTTCAGGCCACAGCACAGTACAACAAGGGTCTCAGTGTGTGTTGAGAAAAGTCATTTGCACCAACACAAATAACCCCAAACTGATATTTTTGCTGTTGTTATTCTTAGGTCTTCTTTTAATGGTTGTTATGTCTCCTGTCTTACTGTCAAGCTATTATTTTTTAAAGCACTTAAGGTTTGCTCTAGAAAGTGGAAAACAAGCTTTGTGTAGCTTGTGGATGAATGGATTGTTAACGATTCTGCTGAGTAGAGCTTCACAACAAAGAGAATTTATTGCAAGAATGAGTTCTACAAGTACGACTTGGGCTAGGGAAGCTCTGGGGTCTCGAGGATTGACATCAGGGAACTGACACACAAGGGTGCTGCCCTGCACAGTAATTCTGTACAAATTAGAGAAAGGCTCCACTTCTTTTCTGCTGTAAAATGGTCCTAATAAATACACAAATCTATAGTGAGTACTATGTGAATAAGTGCCCCCTAGGGTTGTACAGTGTATGACTTGAACAACTGTTCATAGCAGCCCAGTCTTGACATCACCAAAATTCCCATTTTCCCTCTTCATTTATCCTTTTTTCCTTCCATTTTACTTTTTCATACCTCAGACAGCAGTGGGAGATATAGTAGCTCTACAACCCATGACATAAGATCCCTTCCTCTCCAGCCCCAAAATTAAAAAGTAGGTAAGAACTCTGGTCCAGCTTGAGTCACATTGCACCACTAAGCCATCCCTGTGATCAGGGAACTGGGGAGTGTATCAGTCAGCCCCAGCAAGCTTATGCTGAGTGACAAACCACCCCTAAACCTCAGTAGCTGAAAACAACAAAGGTGTATGTTTTGCTCTCTTTGCAAGTTATTTCAGTTTGACTGTGGGTTCTACTCATCCTGGGCATTCAAGGACCCAGACTAACAGATGCCACAGATTGAAACGTGCTTCCGCCATTGCTACAGCAAAGGGAAGGGAACATGGAGAATCACACACTGTTTTGTTTTGTTTTTAATTGCAGTAACTTATATATAACATATATTTTGCCATTTTAACCATTTTTAAGCATACCATTCAGTGACATTAATTACATTTACAATGTTGGGCTATCATCACTGTCATCCATTACCAAAACTTTTTCAACACCCCAAACAGAAAGTTTGTACCCATTAAGCAGTAACACCCCCATTCCCCCTCGCCCTGGCCCCTGGTAACCTCTAATCTTCCTGTCTCTATGGATTTGCATATTCTGGACAGTTCATACAAGTGGATTTATAGACTATTCTACCATATGGTTATTCCACAACTTGTTTATCCAGTCATCTGTTGATGGACACTTGGGTTGCTTCCATCATTTGTCAATGGTAAATGATGCTGCTGTGAACATCAGTGTGCAAAAATCTGTTCGAGTCACTGCTTTCACTTCTTTTGGGTATATACCTAGAAGTGAGATTGCCATGTCTATATGTAAATTTCTGATGAGCCACCAAACTGTTTTCCACAGTGGCTGTACCATTTTACAGTCCCAGGAACAAAGAAGGAGGGTTCCTATTTCTTCCCTACCTTGCCAATTCTTATTCTTTTCTGTTTAATATTAGCCATCCTAGAGGGTATGAAATAGTATCTCACTGAGGTTTTGATTTGCATTTCCCTACTGGCTAATGATGTTGAACTTCTTTTTGTCCATTTGTATATATTCTTTGGAGAAATGTCTATTGAAGTCTTTTTTTCACTTTTAAATTGGGTTGTTTGTCTTTTTAATGTTGACTTGTGAGATTTCTTTATATAGTCTATATATTAAGCCATCATTGGATATGGGGTTTCCAAATATTGTTTACAATTCCATAGGTCATCTTTTTTTTTTTTTTTAAAGATTTATTTATTTTATTTATCCCCCCCTTGCCGCTTGTGTTGCTGTGTCCATTCACCGCGTGTCTTCTCTGTGTCTGCTCATCTCCCCCTTGCTGTGAGGTCTTGCCGCATCAGCCCACAGCGCCACGCGAGCCGGCCTGCCCTCACAAGGAGGCCCCGGGAAGTGAACCTGGGGCCTCTCATATGGTAAACGGGTGCTCTATCCATTGCGCGACACCTGCTTCCTGCCGTGAAGTTGCTGCATCAGCCCACCGCACCGCTCAGGCCGGCGTGCCCTCACAAGGAGGCCTCGGGAAGCGAACCCGGGCCTCCCATATGGTAAACGGGGGCTCTATCCATTGAGCCACACCCGCTTCCCCATAGGTCATCTTTTTACTTTCAAGATGAAGCCCTTTGATAACAAAAGTTTTTCTCTTGATGAGGTCCCATTTATCTTTTTTTCCTTCTGTTGCTCATGCTTTTGGTATTAAGTCTAAGAAACCGCTGCCTAACACAAGGAACTGAAAATGCTTACCTACAATTTCTTCTAGGAGTTTTATAGTTATGGTTCTTATATTTCAGTCCGATATATTTTGAGTTAATTTCTGTATATGGTGTGAGGTAGGGGTCCTCCTTCATTTTTTTGCATATGGATATCGAGTTTTCCCAGCACCATGATAATTATCAAAGAGAATATTTTTTCTCCATTAATTGGACTTGGCGCCTTGTCAAAACTCAATTAGCTGTAGATGTGAGGGTTTATTTCTGAGCTCCCAATTTGATTCCATGGTCTATCAGTCTGTCTGTGTGCCAGAACCATGCTGTTTTGACTACTGTAGCTTTTGATGAGGCTACTTCTGTTAAGGTATAACCCACTTCAATCAGAATGGGTCTTACTCCTATTACGGGAGTATATTATGAAAGAATGAAATAGAAACAAAGGTAGAGAAAACCTTGGAAGCAAAAAGCTGAAAGCAACAAAACCCAGACAAGAAGGGAGAGACCAGCAGATGCCTTGTGGCGGAGGAGCCAATGATCTCCAGCAGCCAGTCTTTGAGAAGAAAGCATCGCCTTCATGATGCCTTGATTTGGACATTTTCCCAGACTCTCACCAGGAGCAAATAAATTATCATTGTTTAAGCTGAGCTATTTCATGGTATTTGCTTTAAGTAGCCTAGGAAACTAATACATAGGGTAAAGAAACACTGCAGATTTTGGGGGTACTGGTATTGTACCCTACCACTTTGCTGAATTTATTAGCTCTAGTAGCTTTATTTTGGATTTCTGAGGATTTTTCTATATATGGGATCATGTCATAGGCACATAGGGAAAGTTTTACTTCTTCTTTTCCAATTTGGAGGCCCTTTATCTCTTTTTCTAGCCTAATTGCTCTGGCTAGAACTTCCAGTACACTGTTGAACAACAGTGGGCATCCTATCTTGTTCCTTATCTTAGAGGCAAATTTTCAGTCTTTCACCATTAAGTAGGATGTTAGCAGGTTTCTCATAGATGCCCTTTATCATGTTGAGAAAGCTTCCTTCTACTCCTAATTTTTTGAGTGTTTTTATGAAGAAGGGTCGTTGGACTTTGTAAAATGTATTTTTTACATCAATCGTGATGATCGTGTGTTTTTTTCTCTCATTCTATTTATGTGGATAGAATCCTTATGTTGAACACCCTTGCTTACCTAGGATAAATCCCTCTTGATCGTGTTGTATAATTCTTTTAATATGCTATTGGATTTGGTTTGCTGGTATTTTGTGGAGTATTTTCACATCAATATTCATAAAGGATATTGGTCTGTAATTTACTTTGTGGTATCTTATTCTGGCATTGGTGTTAGTGTGATGTTGGCCTCATAGAATGAGTCAGAAAGAGTTCCCTCCTCCTCAATCTTTTTGGAAGCATTTCTTAATTCTTCTTGGAATATTTGGGAAAATTCACCATGCACCTATATTTTCCTGGTCTTTTTATTGGGGGAGGGGTTGATCACTGATTCAATCTCTTTACTAGTTATTGATTTGTTAAGAGCTTCTATTTCTTCAGTGTAAGTAGTTTGTGTGTTTCCAAGAATTTGTCCATTTCATCTAGGTTATCTAACTTGATGGCATATAGTTGTTCATAGTATCTTCTTATAATCTTTTTTATTTCTGCCAGTTCAGTAGTAATATGCCCCATTTCATTTCTGATTTTAGTTATTTGCATCCCTCCCTCTTTTTTATTTATCAGTCTAACTAAAGTTTTGTCAGTTTTATTGGTCTTTTCAAACAACACACTTTTGGCTTCATTGATTCCCTCTATTGTTCTTTGTTAATTTGTTTTTGTATTGTTCTCTATTTCATTTATCTCAGTCTGTCTTTGCTATTTCCTTCCTTCTGCTCACTTTGGGTTTAGTTTGCTCTTCTTTTTCTAGATCCTCCAGTTGTGAAGTTAGGTCTCTGATTTGAGATCTTTCTTCTTTTTCAATGTAAGCATTTAGAGCTCTAAAATTCCCTCTCAGCACTGCCTTTTTTGCATCCCATAAGTTTTGGTATGACGTGTTTTCATTTTCATTTGCCTCAAGATATTTCCTAATTTCCCTTGTGATTTCTTCTTTGACCCATCGATTTAAACAATCAGTATGTTGTTTAATTCCCACATATTTGTGAACTTTCCTGTGCTCCCTCTGTTATTGATTTCTAGCTCCATTCCTTTGTTGTCAGAGATGACACATGGTATGATCTCAAAATTTTTTATTCAGACTTGTTTTGTGACCTAACATATGGTCTATCCTGGAGAATGATCCATGTGCACTAGAGAAGAACGTGTGTTGTGCTGCTATTGGGTACAGTAATCTATATATGTCTGATATGTCTACTTGGTTTATAGTATCGTTCAAGCCTTCTATTTCCTTATTGATCTTCTGTCCAGATGGTCTATCAATTATTGAAAGTGGTGTAGTGAAGTCGCCTACTATTAACGTAGAACTGTCTATTTCTCCCTTCAAATCTATCAGTATTTGCTTCCTGTATTTTGGGGCTAAGCTATTAGGAGCAAATATATTTATAATGGTTATGTCTTCTTGTTGGATCGACTCCTTTATCAGAATGTAATGACCATCTTTGTCCCTTATAACTCTTTTTTGACTTAGTTATTTTATCTGATATGAGTATAGCAACCCCAGCTCTCTTTTACTAACTACCTGCGTGATATATCTTTTTCCATCCTTTCACTTTCAATTGACTTGTGTCTTTGAGTTTAAGGTGAGTCTCTTGTAAACGGCATATAGTTGGGTCATGCTTTTTTATCCATTTTGCTAGTCTCTGCCCTTTGGAGAGTTTAATCCATTTACATTTAAAGTTGCTATTGATAATTCACAACTTTCTTCTGCCATTTTGCTATTTGGTGTTTATAAGTCTTACACCTTTTTTGTCCTTCAAAATTAATGTCTACTTTCATATATATTTGATCTTTTTGTATTGGAATATTTTGAGTCCCTTCTCATTTCTTTCTGTATATATTTTTTCATATTTTTCGTTTTTGTTACCATGAGGCTTAAATTTAACATCCTAAGTCTATAACAACCATGTTTGATTTGAAACCAACTTAACATCAATAACCTACACATACACTGTCCCTATACTTTTCTGTCCCCCCACTTTTTGTTGTACTTGTTGAAAATTATTTCTTTTCTTCATATAATAAACTTTATTTTTAGAGAAGTTTTAGATGACGGAAAAGTTACCTCGAAAGTATAGGGGATTCCAATATACCTCACCCTTCCCCCTCCCACATTTCCCCCTATTAATAACATCTTACATTAAATGTGGTACGTTTGTTACAATGGATGAACAAATTGCCCCCATCCCAAAAAAAACAAACAGTATCTACAACTGCAAGCAAAACAGATCCTTCCATCTGCCCCATAAGGTCTAAGCGCCCTCTCAATCTGAAGCAGGGCAGGCATCACCATCTCAAAACCCTCAAGATTGAGGAATGACCAAACATAAAGGGGAAATGCAACCATGGACCAAAGTAGACCTATTATTATTGTAGTAACGGAAGAACATGTACCATCGATATTATAAATATAATATTGATGTACAATGCCAGAGGTCGAGATCTGTCACCAAGCCAGGCTGGCCCAGCCCCAAGGCATGTGCCTCCCCTAACGGGGCTCTCGGGATTGCTGGGGGGTTGTTTGGGGCTGGATGGGATGGGGAGCCGAGGGCAGCTACCGGGGCCCTTTAAAAGCATGGCGGGCACAACATGCAAGCAGGAACTCAAAGAACCAAATGGGCGTCTGCCGGCTTGTGTTTGAGGCACATTCCTGAGCTCTGAAAGGAGAAATAAAAGTGTTCCCTTGTCTGCAAGCTGAAGAGACAGCAATATTGTGGTGTAACTAAGACCAGATGGGCTCCAGGAATTTCCAAAGGCCTTTTAGCATAGTAGACAAAATAGCCTCGCAGCCACACGCCGTAACTCTGTCTGGCCGCCTGGGTATCAGTTACCTAGACGACCGGAGAGCTGCGTGCCCTGGCTGAAGGGTCCGAGGAGGGAGTGGGCCCCCCGGCAGAGCCCCTGCCCACTCCCCTCCGCCCCAGCAGGAACCTCCCTCGAATGCCAAAGCTTCCCCAGAGTTCCAAAACCAGGGCCCCACACCGAGGAGCTCAGGTTCTTAGGGACGGAAAGGGGTTGGGAGGTCCCCAGAAGCTGCCCAGCCAGCCCGCCCTCGGGTATGCAAGCCCTCCCCTAACACACCCCCTGGGAGGGGAGGACAGGGCTCCCAAAGGTGGAGCACGGGCAGCAAGCAGTCTAGGCCCAGGCTCTGGAGAGAGCCCAGAGAGTGTATCCTGGTCCTCCAACCTGGCTGGGAGGATCTCTGCAAAGCACTGTGTCCGATTACTCATCTGCCAAACACTACTGGGTGAAAAACAATTTGATGGCGCCCCAAAAAATTAAACATAGATTTGCCACATGACCCTGCAATTCCCCTGGAAGAGATATACCCCAAGGAATTAAAAACAGAGACTCGAACAGACACACTTGTACATGATTATTCATAGAGGCATCATTCACAATAGCTAAAAGGGGGAAGCCACCCCCAAGTGTCCATCGACAAATCTATCCATACAATGGAATATTAGTCAGCCATGAAAAAGAATGGGGTTCTGGTACACGCTACAACATGGATGACATCATGCTGAGTGAAATAAACCAGATACAAAAGGACAAATATTGTATGATGCCTCTTATATGAAATATCTGCAATAAGTAAATTCATAGAGACAAAGTAGATTAGAGATTTCCAAGGACTGGGGTGGGGGGGGTTATTTCTTAATGAGTGCAGAGCTTCTGTTTGGGGTAATGACAGCATTTTAGTAATGGATGGTGGTGAAGGTAGTACAACATTTTGAATGTAACTAATAGCACTGAATTGTATGCTTAAAAATGATTAAATGGCAATATATATGTTAAAATGGTAACATATATATTTGTTACCACAATTTTTAAAAACACAGTTGGGTGAGAATGAAGCATTTCATGTGTGCACAGTGCTTAGAATATGCCCATGAACTTGAAAGTGTTTGGACAACTCTGGCTATCAGAAAGTTCTTCCCCATTCTGATTTGAATAACATTTTCAGCTAATATTAACTGAGCACTTGCTACGTGCCAGGGCCTTACAGGTGATTTATGTGCATCATATCTCCTTTCTCCACCACCCTGGGGGGGGCACTATTTTGGGCCTTGACTCATAGGGGACAAAACTGAAGCTCAGGGTCATGACACGACTTGTCCAAAGCCGTACAGCGAGTGAAGGCCAAGCTGGGAAGTGACCCCAAGCTCTCACCACTAAATCAGCCTCCCCATGGGCCGCAGCTCCTGTCTCTCTGGGTCTCAGTTTCCCCATCTGTACAATGAGCGGGTGGACTCTGTGAGCCATGAGGGTCTCCCCTGTGGACTTTCTGTCCTCAGATGACCCAGGGATGCATCATGCTGTGTCCTGCCCAGAAGAAATCTGGAGTCCAAGAGGAGAGAGGAGACACGGTCTGTGTCCCAGCCTAGAAGACACAAAATTGCCGAATCTTGTTCTGTAGGTTAACTGGACGTGCAGCTGGTGATTTACGCTGATGCCGACAACCACTGTCTCTTGGTGATAATCAGGGCTGTTTATTAGGTGAGGTCCTCGGTACTTAACTAGATTGACTCATTCATCCCCACAGCCACTAGGTGAGATCGGCACGCGTGCAATCCCCATTTTACAGACGGGTAAACTGAGGCACAGAGAGGCCCAAGATCACATGGGGATTTGAAGCCACTCTGGCCCCTAGGCCTGTACTCATGCCCATCATGCTAACCTGCTTCTGAAAGGATGTTGCCATCTCAGGACGAGCCGGGAGTGACCTGGAGGCAGTAGGCAGGATTTCCAGCTGGGCACGGGCATGAGGGGGACCCAGGCTAGTGCTTACCTGCCTGACCTCCTCTGACCCTCGTGGCAGCCTTGTATTACAGAGGGGGAAACTGAGGCATAAAGAGGCAACATTTGTCCAGTGTCCCCAAGATCCAAATACAGATCTGCCTCCAAGGCCTGAACTGTCCCCATATGAGGTTGCCTTCCCTAAGGGGAGAGCTCCAGTGGCCCTCCCAGTCCATTTCATGGGGAGGTGGGGGCTGCAGCAGGCTTCTGGCAAGCTCCCCAGCATCCCAGAGGCCTGGCTGTGCTGCCCAAGGCCTCACAGCAGAAAAAACCCAGGACAGTCGCTGGCCTCTCAGAACCAAGGGGCTGCTGAGCAGAATTCAGGCCTGAGATTGGCAGGTGTGAGAGTGGACGGGAGGGAGGGGAGCGAGTCTTGGGCTCTCTCTGAAAGGGCCAAGTCTCCTGGGGCAGCCCACTCAGATGCCCCAAACTAGGGACTGAGAAATTACTTTGTTCGCGTTCCTGGGTGTGAGAGGCGATGAGGATGGCAAAGGGTGGAGGGGAACGTGGCAGCTTTCACGTAGATTATGCACCTACTGTATGCCAGCCCAGCGCCATTATCACACAAGATCCTCTGCAGAGGAAGGAGCAAAGCTTAGAGAAGGGATCATACCCCCTCTGGGTCACACCGCAGAAGAGAGGCAGAGGCAGGATTCAAACCCGGGCTGGTCAAGTCTACATTCTGCGTTCCTTCTCCAGAGACCCCATCCCCACCCCCAGCACAGCTCAGGGTTCCTACTCACCCAGCCAACAGTGCCAGCAGGCGGCTTACCCATAATGATGTTGACAAGTGATTCCAGAGGGGAAGCCCAGGGGGGTGGCACGAGGTGCATAATTGAGTCCAGACATTGGGAGATTCACCATGTGCAGCCTCAGTTTCCTAGTATGAAAAGTGGAGCTCAAGGTCTCTACCTGGGGACGTGGCTGTGAGGCTGAAAGGACTGGGGACACAAAGGGGTGGAGCAGCTTTTCTTTGCACACGTGATCATTCTGATTTCATGTCTGGCACATGTCTGTGCTTGGGACAGCCCCTCCCTGCCGCTATAAGGAGGTGGGGTGGGGTGGAAATGGAGTCCAGGGTTCTGCTTCCAGTTTGCTTGCTGAGGGCATCAGGCTCCTGAACCTGGGCCTCAGTTTCTCTCACAGCTAATGCTGCTCGCCAGCGCCGTGCCTGGACCGAGCTGGCCCTCCACAAAGGACAGTCAGCCACCAACACACACTGTCCGGCTGCAGTGCCACGCAGCTGTGCCTCCACGTGCATCTGTGCAATGAGCGGGTAGGAACAGGTGGGCTGTTTTATTAAGGAAAAAACTTCGTACTTTGAAAATTCAAGCAGAAAGCCAGGTGGCCCTCCGGAAGGCCCGGGGCGTGTTTCCCAGCTGGGCGGCCTTTCAAGGGCAGGACGCGCAAGCAAGGGTCGCTTCTGAGGCCCCGCCCGCGCAGACAGCTTCTCGCCCACAACCGCCACCCCGCCCTGCACCTGGCCCCACCACCCGGCCGCTGAGGGGCCGGCGAGGGCTGCCTTCCCCATCTGGGTCCATTTTCTCATCCACCAACGCGGTGCTGCCGCCCGCCTCTCCCAGGCTGGCTGGGAATGTCCGGGGCTGTGGAAGCCCTTAGAAATCCAGGCGGGGAGGGGTGTGACGCTTGCCAAAACCACTCTCCATCCAAACCTTTGCCAGCGGGTCTGGTTTGGGGGAAAGGGCACCGGCGCCGGACGGACTTGGATCCATTCCCCGACTTTGTTGTTGCCTGACCGTGTGACCTTGGGCAAGTCACGTCACCTCTCTGAGTCTTGTTTCCTCCTCTGTCAAGAGATGGTGATGATTATCATGATGATATCGTGGAGTTCTGACTCCACGCTGGACACTGTTTTAACCACTTTACAGATCCTAACTCATTTAATTTTCATAATGATGCTGCATGGCAGGTGCTGTTATCCCCATTTTACAGATGAGCAAATTAAGGTGCAGAGAGGGAAAGCTACCCAGAAGGTGGAGCAGGGGAGGTGGGATTCAAAGCCAGGCTCTGGAAGGACCTCTGCCCGCAGCTGTGTCCGTAACAAATCACCACGACCATCTCTATCACCAGCTGGGCCCTGAGCATCCCTGGGAGGTTGGGGGCGGGGGGAAAGGTTGGCCCTGCGCCTGGAGTGGGGTGTCCCCGGCCGTGCTGGCTGAGCTGAATGAAACCAGCTCAAGGGCAGGCTGCCCTGGAGGAGTTCCTGGCCCTGAACCCCAAATATTTGGCTACAGAGCCAGGAGGCATCAGTAAAAGTCTCCCGGGAGTCCTGTGAGACTGGAAGAGGGGCCCCCGTGCCAGCCTTTATTACACCAGAGGCAGCAGCGGAGGGCAGCTTCACTCCTGCCATGTAGGTGCTGCCTGGAGTACAGCCCGGGGCACTTCCCGTTCTTCCCAGAGACCCTCTCTGCCAGCCCCACGTGGAGAAAGGAGCTAGGACTCGGGCCTCGGCAGCCCACCAGCCAGGTGCAGTGGCAGGGTCCGCAGCCACGTTCACACCGTGCCTATGTGGTCCCAGGCTCTGAGCTGCCCACCCGTCAGCCCACCCCGACCCTCCAGCCTTGCAAACCTAAGATCACAGTCCACCACAACGGTTGAGCAGAGGGAGGCTCGGAGAGGCCAAGGAGTGTCTGCTCAAGTCGCTGCCGCAGGCCCCTGGCAAAGCAGGGCTTCCCAGATTGGGGCGGGGGGAGGTTGCTGGGGGCTGCAAAGCCCCCGGGTGCTCATGCCCCAGTGTACCAAGGACACCGCCTCCCACCTCAGGAGGCGCTGCTCAGAAAGCCCACGTGTGACGGGCATTCGCGGCTGGCCTGAGCAGAGGGCGCCTGCGGGGGGCTCCGATTTAGTGGTGCTTTCCCCCAGCTTGCCCGCCTGCCTAGTTCTCCCGGGATCCCTCAGCCGACTGCCCACTCCCCACCCCCCACCCAGCCCATGTCCAGCAAGCACCTGCCGTGCCGCTCCCTGGGCCAGGTCTCCTTTGGATCTCCGCAATTTGGAGTATAATTCACAGTAGAATGCACAGGTCTTAAGAACAGATCCATTCTGAAGGCTCCACTTCTGCTGGCTTTGATTCTTCTCCCCGACCTGGAGGATAATTGTCCATCGTAACTCACATTTCCTGAACACTACCAAAATGCCGTGTATTCTCCCAAGTGCATTCCATGTAGTAAAGCATCCCTTCCCGGAAGCGACCCCATGGGGTGAGTATCCTCATGGTTACAGTCCACTTACCAGCTGTGGGATTGGAGAGGTAACTAACCCCTAAATTCAGGATAAAAGTTGTCCTGGCCCGAGTGCTGATTGGCAAAGATACAAGTGAGGATTCCCATGAAGAGCTCGGGACGGGGCCTGCAGCGAGGCCACGCATAGCCGCTGTCAGCCTCGATCATCCTCCATGCACCTGGCGTGGGCTGACCTTGGGTCCCTACCCGCCACCCTGATGTCCCTGGCATTGTCTAAGCCTCGAAGGGGCACCCTGCTCCCTGCCAGCCTGTGCCACTTGTATGGGGGATCCCCTTGTCCTTCTGCCAGGCCAAGGGTCTCCCTGCTGCTCCCAGAACAGAATCCCCAGCCCCGTCTCAGGGTGGCCAATCCATGTGCCTCAACTGCAGCTCAGGGCTTGAAGTCACCTCCTTGTCCCCACTGCCCTGCAAGGGACCCCCATCTGCCTCCCACACCATGCAGAGCCACCATCGCAGCCCACTCCCATGCTGTACCAGACCTTAGCTCCCAGGGACCCCAGGCCATCCTTGGTTTGGAGAGCAACGACCTCCCCAACCTACCCCTGCCAAATCTGAGGCAGCCGGTGCAGCAGAACACCTACTCTGGAATCCAGCAGACATGGGTTCAAACCCCCAGCCTTACCACTCATTAGCTGTGTGGCACGAGGCAAATTCCTCACCCTCTCTGAGCCTCAGCTTCCTCCTCTGTAAAACAAGAGTAACTACCTGCTTCCTAAGGTGGTGGGAATGGAAGAAAATGCCAGCATTTATGGGGCAGCTACCCTGTGTCAGCCTTCGTGCTATGTGAACTTTAAATCTTTGCTTCGTTTTATCGTCAGGAGGTTGGAATTCTTCATCTCAAGAATGACACAGCAGCCAGGTCCAATCAAGAGCCTTTATGATTCTCAATGGCCAGAACGGAACTCAACAGTGACAAGCAGTGCCCACCGCCTGCCCCAGATGCTCCCTAGAGCACCGCACCTTAAAGGACGCGAAGGGATGTTAGGTACCGTGAGAGGTCAGAGATCAGCACTGTTGAGCCAATTTGTCATCATGGAACCTTCCCCCCAAGCAGAGGGAGCAGAGAAGGTGAGGGGAATGTGGGAGCACCGCCAGATGTCGAGGGACCTGAGTCCCATAGGTGGGGTTGATAGAGGACGGGGGACACCCCCACTCACCACTTTCCCCCCCTACCCACCCCACCATTGATTGCCAGCTAGGAATACTCCCCTGCAATGGAGGGGTGGACGCACACCTCACCCAGCTCCCTGGGGGGCCCTGAGTGTCCCCTTTGAAGTAGAGCTGAGACCAAGCCAAAGTCTAGGACTTTTCCCAGGGCCAGAGATCAGGGCCCACCTGGGACCCTTGGGCAATCTGGGTGAGAACAGTGGAGGCTGCAGCCCCCAGTCAGGGCCTACCCCAGCCATCTCCCCACACAGCCTCCTGGGGTCTGGGAGCATCTGGTCACGATGGAGACTCTGAGCTCCCTCCAGGAACTCCAACCATGGCCTCGCCCTGGTGCCTCGGACCCTGCAGGGTCTGGCTTGGCGCCTCTCCCCCGCCCCCTGCCCCCTGCCCTGCTTTCCACCTGTTAGGCCTCACGCTCCCATAACCCCTACCTCCCCTCTGCTCCCTCCCTACCTGGACAGCAGCTCCCCTGGAGGCTCCAATGCTGAGGCCACTCTCTGAGCTAAGAATTCTCCCCCCAAAACCTGCCCCCCACCCTCAACAGATGACAACATGACTGAAGCAGGGATTTAGGGGTCCCAGGCCTCCTCCACCTTCACTCACCATAGAGGGGCTCCAGGAGGGCAGGTCCAGCCCTTGCTTTGCCAAGAGGGAAGCCCAGATGGCTCAGCCTTTTCCCTACTGCCCCTCAAATCCAGGACTGGGGTGGTCAAGCGTGCCCGCTGGCTGGGAGTCCATTCGCCTGGCCCCAAGGCTGCCAGCCCCACGCACACTCGCCCCTGTGGCTCCCAGACAACCTGTAGCTCCCAGAACGGCAGCTCCTTCAGGCAAGGAAAGGAGAGCAGAGCAAATCTCAAATCAGCCTGGAGAGGAGGGAAAGAGGCCAAAGACGACCGACATGGACGTGTCCTCGGTCCTAGCCGTGTCTGACTTTTTCAGAAACCAGAACACTCCGCCCTCTGGGGCGCCCTCCCTGTGGCCGCTGAGGGCCCGGCCTGTCCCCTCCCCTCCTTTATGAACTGTCCACCACCTTCAGACGTCCAGGACACCCCTCCCGCCAGGGCCTCGTTGGGCCTGCGACCCCAGGCGGCGTCTTCCCTGGGACTCGGGCTCTGCCTTCTGCCCCCAGCCCCAAGTGGGGGGGATAGAGGAGCTGCCAAAGCACAGGGTCCCTCGGGACACCCCCCGCCCCCCGTGCTCTGAAGAGGTCATCACAGGTCAGCTCTCCCGCCCGGCGGCCCAGGCCGCATTGATCGCTGCCCTCCACGGCCAAATCAGGTTAGAAAACAAAAAGCACTATGCGGGGACAGGGCGGGGCTGGGACGCGGGCGGGGAGACGGTTAGGGCAGCTCAGGTCAGGACACTGTCGGGGGCAGCAGGGGTGTGTCCGAGCTCTGGGCCGAGATGCTGGGCGACTCCTGCCCGATGAGCCCCAGGCTGTGCAAATTGAGGATGGAGTCGGCAATGATGCGAGCTGTGCGCTTCTGGTACCCGCCCGACGTCACCATGAGGATGGGCACCTGGCGGCTGCGGACTGCTCGGAACACCAGCTCATCCCGCTTCACGATGCCCTGAGGGGTGAATGGGGAAGGCTGGGCTTAAGCAGGCCCGGACCCCCCCATGGCATCAGGAAGTCTTGCTGCAGGTCTAGCCCTGGGCTGGGTTGCTGGTGCTTCAGCCTATCTCCTCTCTGACACTGGGAGACGCATGCATGCTGCCCACCTCTCCCGTTGCTGAGTCCCCAGAGCTGTTCTCCCCTCCCTCCCAGGGTCTGGACCTACCTCTGGGCTGATGTTCAGTCCCCCAAGGCGGTCGCCCTCGAGGATGTCAGTGCCTGCGTTGTACACCACCACATCAGGCAGATACTCCTGCAGGGCTCTCTTGATGTTCCTCTCCACCTTATCCAGGTACTCATCATCCTCCGTGCCCCACTCCAGTTCCACCTTCCGCCTTATGGCCTCTGAGAGGGAGACAGGAATAGCCCTGATTTGCAGAGAAGGGAAACTGAGTTTCCAGGGAGAGGAAGACTGCCCAGGGTCCCAGGGCCTGTTAGTGCCCTAGCTAGGATTGGAAATGGGTCTGTCTGACTCCAG
>JAQZBX010064112.1:0-16556 GCA_029593785.1 Cabassous unicinctus
AGAAAAATATACATTATAAAATTCCACATCTGAAATTCAACCATTTCCATGGATTTCTCCAGAAGCATTTCAAGGTGTAATTAAAATATACTTTTTTTTCTATTTAACTTTCATTTTCTGAATATAATCTATGTTAAATCATTTGAATTTAGGTGATGTGGATGAGGAAATAAAATAAAAGACTGCTGCAAAAGCATAAAGGGCACAGCTACAAACACACTAAGATACATGCCCTTAATATATGATAGAGTTTGTGTGTGGCAATACATAAAAATATATACTTTCCAATAAATGGTGCTTTTACATTTTGATAATCATATTGGGTAAACTGACATTTGACTCCTATTTCTAACCATAAAAAGATGTAAATTAAAGAAAAATATATGAAAGTCAAAACTATAATTATTTTTAGAGAGTATCAAAAGAGACTTCATGATACAATGTAGGCAAGGAATTCTTAAACAAGAAATAAAACACAAATGACAATAAAAATATTCATACATTTAATTATACTATAGTTGATAATTTCTCTTCCTCAAAGGATAATGACAAGAACAAAATTCTACGTAATGGCCTCAAAGGAGTTAGCAGCAGAAACCCTTCTAGGAGTGGAGACACTAGATATCTCGGTCCCAATGGCGACTGTGGAAGCTACAGGCAATGACTGGAAAGGGCAGGGGTTTGAGACCTCCGTCACCTATCACCGGTTTTAAGAGGTGGTGAAGTGCAACTCTTGGAAGGAATTATGGCTGGTGATCCACGGTCAAGTCTATGATGTCTCCAGTTTCCTCAATGAACATCCTGGTGGAGAGGAAGTTCTGCTGAAACAGGCTACTGCAGAAGCAAGTGAAAGTTTGAAGATGCAGGTCACTCCTTTGATGCCACAGGAATACTGAAGTAATATTATATTGGTGATGTCTAACCGAGTGACATCAAAACTGAAAGGGATAGCAAGGATCCTTCAGAAAATAATACTTACAAAAGTTTCTCATTGAATTGGGTTTTCCCAATCATAGACGCTATTTGCTTAGGTTTCCTGTATCTTTACTGTACATCAAAAAGCATATCTTCCTGAGGAGAGCCAGTTGAAGTCTGGAAAGCACGTCCAATTAAGAATGAAAACTAGAGACTTCCTTTGGGGTTGCAGCATTGCCTTCTCCTTGAATCCTGCCAATTGTATGTTCCCCCTTCTGTCCAAATTGGTCAGCCATCCACCTCAGACCTGAGGCGAGCCTCCATCATCTCTCAGAACCTTTCTCCCAAAGTACCTGCTCACTGTTCTGTGTCCTTGCCAATGTTTCCTCCCTTCACTGGTTTTCACAAGTACCTTTACATTTAAAAATGTTCTGTTAATAATTATAATTCATATGTTCTAGTTAGATTGCCCTTTGGTCAAAATTCCTCCTTTCCAATACTTTGAATTTGAATAAACATTAGACATTCTTAACAGGTAGCGTACTCTGGTTTTGAAAGTTTTCTTTTCCATTTTCCCTTTAAGTAATTTTTAAAAAATCCTGAATTTAATTATTTGGCTTACTTATCTAAGGGATTTAATTCATGAAGTAAAGGTTCACACCTCTACTTAAAACACAAATGCCAACTGCTATTTTTCTTCTGTATATTTGTTAAAACTAGAAAGAAAGAACTATATGTTTATCTCCTATTTTGTGCTTCTTTCTAGCTCCTGTAGCAAGTATCTCTTCCCACCCTTGAAGTCCAGCCCCTTTTTGTTCCAAGTGGTCCCGGATAAAATTATGCTTGCCCTTTATTTCTTGGGGGTGGGGAGAGATAGGGAAAGGAGGGGATGAATTGGGATGATAGGGTTTTGGAAAAAATATTGAAAAACCCTGCTTAGTATAGGAGTTTAGAAAAACATCAAAGACTTCAGCTTTTACTTTTGTTTGGCATGAGTTTCTTGCCATAATTTTTTTTTCTTTTCCTCTCAGCCATCTTTTTTTGGCAAAATATAAATTCATAATTATGTCTGTAGAGCTGTACCAGGGATTTTTGCTGCTTTTTAATTAATTAGCAAATTTTTGATTACCCATTTTTGCAATCTGATGTAACTATGAATTCCAAAAATAGATATTGGCTCATGCTTGTAAACTGGTCTGCTAATCTGGGCATGATTAAGTTATGATTAGGGCATTAACTGGGCCACATCACTGGAGCATTTCTCCCCACCCTTTGGTGGGTGGGGGAATCAAATATAAAAGGCATGGCAAAAGACAGAGAGAGAAGTTTTGATGTTGAAGTCTTGAGCTGGAGCCCCAGGAAGTAATTGAGCATGGTTTTGAGGAAGGAGAGAAGGCCCCGGGATAGAGACGAGCCATTTGCCTGAGAGTTCACAGCTGACCTTGAGGAGAGAAGCAAAGCCTAGAGAGCCTCATGGTCTACAGCTGACCTTGTGGAGGAAACAGAGGAGCTAGGCCCAGAGAGAAATGCAGACCCAGGAAGAGAGGAACCCAAGAAGACTGTACCCTGGCAAACATCAGCAGCTGTCTTGCTCCAACACGTGGCAATAGATTTTGGAGAGGGAAGAAACTTATGCTTTATGGCCTGGTAACTGTGGACTTTTACCCCAAATAAATGTCCTTTATAAAAACCAGCTGATTATTGGTATTTTACATCAGCTCCCCTTTGGCTGACTAATACATACATTTTATTAAAATAAGAGACTCCAAATTGATCAAAGTTACAGTTTTTTATTTGTCCGCTCCCCAGTGCAATAACTTTCACAGTAAACTGGCATTTGAAAGGTGGAGATCATATAAGAGAATGTTTTCATTTTATCTGTACATTGCCTTTAAGACTCCAACTTCCAGTTTTCTTCTATTTTTACACTGATAATAAATATCTTGTTTAAAAAAATAAATTCTATATAATAACCTGAGTGAATTTCTATGGTGCAAATCATGTCAATAGAAATTACATGTATATTTACATGTTACATACATTTATATAAAAGTATATTCAAATTTAAAATCACCATCAGGTATATTTTTGCATGTGTGCCTGTGTATGCAAACTTTCAATATACTAGAAAAAATTTAAATATCTGACAACATAAAGAATTTTTAATTAATTGAGAAAAGAGAACTCTCATGCTTTACTAATATAATTCATACAACCAGTTTAGAAATTAGTGTGATGTTGTATTAATATATTTAGACTATGTTATACTTGAATGAAATCTCAATTTTCAATGTAGAATTAGTTTTAATCCCTGGTTAATAGCCTTTATGTGTTAGCTATAGCTCTTTACTCTTGAAACAAAACTGACTGAACAACCTCTACCCAAGTGTCAAGAGAAAAGTTTATGAAAAGATAATCAAGCCCTTATATCCACACTTTGCCTTCCTTTTTCTTTTATTGGGCTTAAGCTTGCTGCACACTCAAGTTTTTTTGTCAATGGATTACTGGAACACAACCCTCTCATAGGGAGGGCTCATAAAAATATTAAGAATAACAAAAATAACTTAAAACATAGTCTATTAAAAGATCTGTACAGGCAACACACAGGGGACATATGTTATGAACAAGAACCAAATTTTTTATTTGTTGGCCACTGAGACTAGGGTGCCTGGGATAATCCAGCATTTGGACCAGGAATGTGGTTAAGTATGAAGAAGAGTTCAATATTATTACCAACATTTCTACTTGATTCTTTTAAAATGGACTCACTCAACTTATTCACATTTCCAAGAGTTATAGATTCATTTTCTCCTGTGTAATAGATAAATGTACATGGGTCTATGCTTCCAGAGCAAATTTGTGCTTTGTTAACTGCTCTGTATTTGAGAAGCATCAACTGTGAGCTATTGGCCATACTGAAAACTTAGCACACAGCCATGTGGCAGGTGAGCATAAGACCAGATCTGACTTCATGAACTGGATTTTAACAATCTACTAGTTCACTAGTGGATTTTGTGCTTCTTGCTCAACATATTTAAACTCTAAATTTCCTAATCCCTAGAATGGTGGAAGGAGGCAGATATTTCTAATGAGGGACACACAGATCAACCTGACCTGAGACCAGAATTGTAACATGTTAATATAGTGAATAATTGAAAAATAAGGACTTAGGGAAAATATAAATGTTTTCTAGGTGAAGCAGCAGTTCCTGCATTACTATGAGAATCAAATAATTGAAATCTAATTAGTTTCCAACCAACTATTTATCTCAACATTTAGAAATCATTTCTTTATTTTCTTATGAAATGCACATATCTTCTTGTCATATCTTTCCTTAAAATCTTTCATAGACATTTAGTCTAAGATAAACACCTTCACTCATTTTGATGAAGAAACCATCAGAATAATAGTAAGGAAAAATAAAGACTATCAGTGATGAAAACATTAGGTAGCTAGCTATGAGATGATCCTCATAAAATTTGAAATCAACATAAGGAATTAGTGTCCAATAAACAGGAAGAAGCCATAGGTGATATCAGAGATGGAAACAGAATGAGAGACAGTGCTAATAGACATATTAAAAATCAGAAATGTATAGCCTATTGGAAAGGGAAAGAATATGCAATGCTAGTACCTCATCCATTGACTGAGTTTTGCTTGGAGAAGAATCAAGTACCTTATCTCATCCAGCTAACACAGCAGCACAAAGTAGCCATGTGCAGGTTAAAACTTTCTGAAGTTTCCTGTTTATGGAAATAGTAAATTGTCAGGGGAACCATGGGCAACTTCTGTGGACTGATATCTGACAGGTTAGAGGCCTGCAAAGTGGCATTCATAGGACACCCCAAATCATGTCCTGTTCCACACCTACATATCATTAAGTAAAACTCACCAGCGATTTACCTCCAAGTTACAGAGTTCCTCAGTGCCTTTCAGTCACCTCAATTACAATTGTGAACAAACACCTCAATAGAACAGAATATGGACTGAAATTGAGATTTTAAATGAAAAAGAACATAAAGAAAACATTTAAAAATGAACACAGTATCCTGAGATAATTGATGGCAGAGTGTGACATTTTAATATCTCTAAATTAATTATTCAAAGAGATATGGGATAACTTTGCATAGCATCGTGCTATGAGAAGTATATATTACAGATTAAATACAGCTAGAGTACTAAGAGGTATTATATATATATGTATACACAATATGTAGTATTAAAAGATCATTTTGCATGTTCAAAGAAATCTTGAAGAATATTTCTCATTATATATTTATAATTGAAATATGTTGAAAATATGCAAAAAGTAAATGATCATCTTAATCCTGAGATAAAAGTTAAATTGGTGATTAAATATTATGAAATCAAATACAAGGAAAATATTTTCAGAAATGGAAAATTTAATATTCTTAATATAGTAACTATTTCTGGGCACATTAATTAAATAACACACTCAAAAATATCATGAAATGAATAAATTACAATATCAAATAATATCTTGAAAATGAAAGAAATAGAATCAGAAAATATTCAATTTTGATCAGTTTCCCCAAGAATGAGAATTAAATTTGTACAAATATTCAAATATCTGGAGGGAAATAACTTGGAAAGATATTCTACATGTGAATATGAATTTAAATATGAATGAAAGATCATGAAATACAGAGAATTCACACATGCAATGATTCAGAAAGGTAAAATCTAATCTTTGTAAGGTTGTTACTTGAAGTTAAATTATAAAAATCAAAACTATAAAATTTTGGACTAAAATTATGGCATTGAGGAAATTCATATGCAGATTGAAATTAACTGAAAAATTAAAAACCAATATTTTATCAGCAGCTACTAAACTTAAAATAAATAAACAACTGTAGGCAACGTTAAAGAATTGATTATAAAATGTAAAGAAGTTTTTAAACAGAGGTTTGGCACAGAGTGAGAGTTATTCACCAAAAGTGGTTATTTTTTTATTATTTTATTTATATTTTTACTTTAAAAAAATATTTTAAAAGATGCTTAGATTACATAAATGTTACCAAAAAATTACAGAGATTCCCATGTTCCCCACCTCTTACACCTCCCACAATCTCTCACATAGACATCTTTCATTAGTGTGGCACATCACCTGCAATGGAAATACACATCCTGAAGCTTTGCCAATAAGCATAGACCATAGTTCACATTGTAGACCACACTCTCTCCCGCACAATTCTGCATGTCATATGCTGAGGTAAAATGGCCTATATCTGTCATTGCAATGTCTCTCAGGATAATTCCCAAGTCCCGAAAAAGCCCCTGTGTACAATTGCTTTTCCCTCTCCTTGCCCTGAAAGTGTCCAGTGGCCACTGGCTCTACATCAATGTTGTAATTTCTTCCATTGCTTGAATCACAATATGTCTACAACAGAATACCAGTAAGTACTCTAGTCCATAGCTCTTCCCCGAATCCTGAGGTGTCTGCTATGGTGATGTCCACTCCACCAACAAGTGAGAGGGGGCTTATATCCCATGAATAAGATGTATGGGATTATCCTGCCTGCAGCTGCAGACTCTCTCCATTCTCTGGGATGGCTGTTGTCCATCATCATCTCCCTGCCAGGTGTCCTCAGTGAGTCCATTGAGCTGTAGAGTAGGAGTTGAAGCTCCACCAAGATTCCAGGCACAGCTGGCACATGGGCAGGCCAAAGACCCCAGGCTCTGGAAGTACACCTACAAACTACAGCACCACATATAGGTTTGAATAGGAGGGACTAATAGACTATGTGGACTTATTTGAGTTCAACTCTGTCACTCTCAGGAGCACAGCTTCCAAAGTATAGCCCACTGATAAGGCATCAATCTCTGGAGCTCTCCCTTATATAGGACCTGGGTGTCTCCAGAGCCCTCAGGAGCCCCTCTGTTTGGGGTGATATCCACTTTGGTGTTCTATGAGATCCTACTGATGTGTGTGTAAGCGTTACCTCAGGGATGACCTCCCGATTCTCTTTGAAGTCTCTTTGCCCTATGAATTCATTTGTCTTTAGCTTTTCCCCCTTTTAGTCAAGGTCTTCTTTGAGTCATATTGCGAGTTGGCACTTCATAGTAATCCCTCATCTCCAGGGAGGCCCATTCCCGGGAGTCATGTCCCACACTGGGGGGAAAGTAAAGCATTCATATGCTGAGTTTGGCTTAGACAAAGTCCACATTTGGGCAACAAGGAGGCTCTCAGGTGGCAACCCTTAGGCACCCCATAACAATAGGCTAAGTTTCAATTACAAGAGCAAAGACTCATAAGGCTAATCATCAATAACAAAAACCCATCAGTGGACCATCCTCCTTAGCCAGACACTGCCCCTGCACTTGGGAGATTGTTGCTGTTCCCTTGGAGAATGTGGCAGAGCTCTCCAGGCTGGGAATTCATTATTCCCTCATTTATTGAGTGATTGTCTGCCCACTGTGACCATGCCCCACCCCTTGATCATTTGAACAATTTTATATATGATTTTTGTATATTCAGGTGAACTTCATCCTACGAAACCCCCATCCCTGACACCCTCACCCATGATCCTCTCCCACTCCCATTGTAACCCTTCTGTGATCCAAACCTTCCTTAAAGCTGAAGGCCATAAAATAGCCAAATACAATTAAAAGGAAAATGAAATAATAATGATAAGTTTAAATGGAAGAGAGAAAATCTAAGGAAACTTAAAAAAAAAAAAACACTAAAAATAAAATAAATTTAAAGGATTGGGATATTCAAAAAATGGGAAAAAACAAAAAAAAATTTTTTTTAACATTTTTCCTTTTATCACTGCATTATCGGGTGTCCAGTCTGTACCGTGGCACTTTCCCACTCTCACTCCCCAGTGTCTCCCAAATTTCATTTAATTTTCAAAGAAGTTTTAGGTCACAGCAAAGACACACGCAGAATACTAGAGACTCTCATATACCTAACCTCTTCTCCTTTCCTCACCCCATATTAAAACCTTTTTGTATGTGGATGGTAGCATTGCTATACTGCTATACAGATATTGAAACATAGCTACAAAACATTGTCAATGGTTTACAGTATACTTTACATTTTAGATGGTACAATTTAATAATTTTTGATGATATTTACCATATCCTGTGTCCATCACTGTAAGGTAATGAAAAACATTTTCCCTGGCCACTAAATACCCCCTGTTTAATTTATTCTGTTCCTCCTTCCCTATCCCCCTGGGGCACATCACAACCCCCTGTCTTGACTCATTGAATGACAAGATTCATAGTTACATGCAACGAGAGGTCTTGACACACTGATTTTCCTCCCCTATTAGGATCCACCCTTGCCCATAAGAGATGCCAACCTGTCTGTTTCTGGGTGAATCGGTTCTCCAAAAAATGGTGGTCCATCTCCTTCTCACCGTGTGGGTCTTCACCCACCAACTTAACACATTATGACAGGGTGAAGACTCACACACTCCCCAAAGCCTGCTCCAGATGTGCCCCATCTTGAATGCCCTCCCAAACAACACCCTAAACCACTAAACCAGTGACACTACCTTGTCATATTGCCAAAAGAGCAGTCCCACCCCTCTACTTTCACCTCATAACCACAAATCCCATATTCAACTGGTCCCTCTCCCATCTCACCTCCCAGTATCCTGGGTATTCTAGCTCGCCCTTCCTAATCTACCCACATGTCGACTCTACACAACCAAATCCAGTAATATCACTACCCATCTCTCCTATCCTTTAATATGCAATTTACTCTATCACTTTAACATAGATTATGTCCATATGGGTGATGGCTCACAATCTTGTCTTCTCTTTCTCTCACTTCTTAAACTATCTTTCAGACAATGGTTCTCATAGACTGCTCACATTCCTCAATTCATATCAGAGAGGTCACATAATGTTCATCCTTTGATGTCTGGCTTGCTTCACTCCAAATAAGGTCTTCAAGATTCATCCATGTTATTCCAAGTGCAAGCACTTTATTCCTTCTTAGAGCTGAGTAATATTTCATTGTATGTATGTACCACATTTTGATTATCCATTCATCTTTTGATGGGCACCGGGGTACATTCCAACTTTTGGCAATAGTGAACAATGCCACTATGAACATTGGTGTGCATATATTTGTTCGTGACTTTGCTTTCAATTCTTCTGTGTATACACCCAGCAGTGGAATTGCTGGATCATCTGGAATATCTATTGTTAGTTTTCTGAGGAATCGCCAAACTGTCCTCCAGTGGCTGGACCATTCCACAATCGCACAAGCAGTGGATGAGGGTTCCAATTCCTCCACATCATCTCCAATACTTATAGTCTGCTGTTTTTTTAAAAGCCACCATTCCATTGGGTGTAAGATGGTATCTCATTGTAATTTTGATTTGCGTTTCCTAATAACTATCGATGTTAAGCATTTTTCAAGTGCTTTTTAGTCATTTGTATTTCTTCCTTGGATAAGTGTCTTTTCAGGTCACTTGCCATTTGTTAAATGGGTTGTTTGTCTTTTTATTTTTGAAGTGTAGGATTCCTTTATATATGCAAGATATTAGGCTCCTATCAGATATATGGTTACCAAATATTTTCTCCCATTGGGTAGGCTGCCTTTTAATTTTCTTGATAATGACCTTTGAGGTGCAGAAGTTTTTAATTTTGAGGAGATCCCATTTATCTATTTATTCTCTTGCTGCTTGTGCTTTGGCTTGTGTTCATGAAACCCTTTCCTATTACAAGGTCCTGTCGATGCTTCCCTACATTATCTTCCAAGGTCTTTATGGATTTGGTTTTATATTTAAATCTTTGAACCATCTTGAGTTGATTTTTGTATAAGGTGTGAGATAGTATTCCTCTCTCATTCTTTTGTATATGGATATCCAGTTCTCCAAACACCACTTGTTAAAGAGGCCATTCTCTCCCAACTGAGTGGGCTTGGTGGCCTTGTAGAATATCAGATGACTGTATATGTGAGGATCTATATCAGAACTCTCAATTCGGTTCCATTGGTCAATATGTCTATCATTGTGCCAATACCATGCGATTTTGAGCACTGTAGCTTTGTAGTATGTTTTAAAGTCAGGTGATGTGATACCTCCAACTTCATTTTTCTTTTTCAATATGTCTTTGGCAATTCAGGACCTCTTACTGTTCCAAATATATGTTGTAGTTATTTTTTCCAGTTCCTTAAAAAATACAGTGTTGATTTTTATTGAGATTGCATTAAATCTGTAGATTAATTTGGGTATGATAGACATCTTAATGATGTTTAGTCTTCCTATCCATGAACAGGGAATATTCATCCATTTATTTATGTCTTCTTTGATTTCCTTTAACAGTCTTGTGTAGTTTTCTGTATATAATCCTTTACATCTTTAGTTAAATTTATTCCTAGGTATTTGATTCTTTTAGTTGCTATTGTAAATGGTATTTTTTTCTTGATTTCCTCCTCAGATTGCTTGTTATTGGTATACAGAAATGCTACTGATTTTTGAGCATTGAACTTATTGCCTGCGACATTACTGAACTCCTTTATAAGTTCTAGAAGCTTTGTTGTTGATTTCTCAGGGCTTTCTATGTATAGGATCATGTCGTCTGTAAATAATGAAATTTTTACTTCTTCTTTTCCAATTTGGATGCCTTTTATATCTTTTTCTTGCCTCAGAGTTTGAGCAAGTATTTCTTTTTTTATTTTTTATTTTATTTTTTATTTTTTTATTTTTTATTGTTCATAAAAATCAAGATTTTTCACAGTACTACCAATATTTGTAAAATGATATATAAATAAATATGCAAATATGTGCATTTTCTTACATAAATGTTATTTTATATATATATATTTAAAGGTGCTTAGATTACCTAATTATTACTCAGAAATTACAGGGATTCCCATGTTCCCCACCTCCCACACCTCCCACAACATCCCACACCAACATCCTTCATCAGTGTGGGACACCACCCGCAATGGATATACACATCCTGGGGCTTTGCCACCAAGCATAGACCGCATTTCACATCATATACCACCCTCTCTCCCACACAGTTCTGCATGGTATATGCTGATGTAAAATGACCTACATCTGTTGCCACAATGCCACTCATGACAACCCCCAAGTCCCAAAAAGCCACTGTATTTCCACTGCCTCTCTCCTCCCTGCCCCAAAAATGTCCAGTGCCCACCGTCTCTACCTCACTGTTACAATTTCTTCCATTGCTTGAATCACAATATATGACAGAACACCACCAAGACCGTTCTAGTCCATAGCACTTCCCCCAATCCTGGGGGTTTTGGGATGGTGATGTCCACTCCACCTCCAAGTGAGAGAAGGTTTATATTCCATGGATATGGTGGATGGGATTATCCTGCCTGTAGCTGCAGGCCCTCTCCATTCCCTGGAATGGCCGTTGCCCATAGTCGTCTCCTCGCCAGGTGACTTGGATGAGTCCATTGAGCTATAGGGTAGGGGTTGCAGCTGCACCGAGATTGCAGGCACAGCTGCCACATATGTAGGCCAGAGGCTCCAGTCTCTGGAAGTACACGTAAAAACTCAAGCATCACATATAGGTTTGAATAGAAGGGACTGATGGACCATATGCAGGGAGGACTTATTTGAGTCTGACTCTGTCACTCTCAGTAGCACAGCTTCCAAAGAGGAGCCCACTAATAAGGCATCAATCTCTGGGGCTATCCCCACTTATATAGGACCTGGGTGTCTCCAGAGCACTCAGGAGCCCCTCTGTGTGGGGTGATATCCACTTTGGTGTTCTATGAGATCCTACTGAAATATGCATAAGCATTACCTCTGGGATGACCTCCCGACTCTCTTTGAAGTCTCTTAGCCACATAAATTCATTTCTCTTTACTCTTTCCCCCTTTTATTCAAGTTTATTTTTTTCCGATCATGTTGCCATTTGGCGCTTGTTATTAATCCCTCATTGCTAGGAAGGCTCATCCCCAGGAGTCATGTCCCACATTGGGGGGAAGGTAATGCATTCAAATGCTGTGTTTGGCTTAGAGAGAGGCCACATTTGAGCAACAAGGAGGCTCTCAGATGGCAACCCTTAGGCACCCCATAACAGTAGGTTAAGTTTCAATTACATGAGCAAAGACTCATAAGGCTAGTCCTCAATAACCGGAACCCATCAGTAGGCCATCCTCTTTTGCCAGACACTTCCTCTGCACTCAGGAGACTGCTGCTGCTCCCTTGGAGAATGTGGCAGAGTTCTCTAGGCTGAGAATTCAGATTCCCTCATTTATTGAGTGATTGTCTGTCCTCTGTGACCATGCCTAATCCCTAGATAATTTGAACAATTTTATATATATTTCATGTATATTCAGATGAACTTACTCCCATGAATCCCACATCCCAGACACCCCCCACCAATGAACTTTTACAGCCCCCATTGTAACCCTTCTGTGATCCAAACATTCCCTGAACATGAAGCCCATAAAATAACAAAATACAATTAATAGGAAAAAGAAATAATAATGCTAAGCTTAAATGCAAGAGATAAGTACAAGGAAGCTCAGAAGAAGAAAAAAAAAGAAACTAAACTAAAAATAAAATATAATTAGTGGATTGGGACATTCAAAAAATGGGGGAAAATTCTTTTTTTTTTAAATTATTCTTTTTTCCTTTTATCACTGCATTATCAGATGCCCAGTGTACCTTGAAAACTTGAGCAAGTATTTCTAAGATGATGTTAAAAAGGAGTGGTGATAGTGGGCATCCTTGTCTTGTTCCTGATCTCAGAGGGAAGGCTTTTAGGATTTCACCATTGAAGATGATGTTAGCTTTGGGTTTTTCATATATACCCCTTATCATATTCAGAAAGTTTGCTTGTATTCATTTCTTTTGCAGTGTTTTTATCAGGAAAGTGTGCCGTATTTTGTCAAATTCTTTTTCTGCATCTATGGAGATGATCATGTGATTTTTTTCTCTCTATCTGTTTTTGTGGTGTACTGCATTGTTTGATTTTCTTATATTGAACCATCCTTGCATACCAGGCATGAGACCCACTTGGTCATGGCGTATAATCTTTTTGATATGTTGTTGAATGTGATTAGCAAGTATTTTGTTGAGGATTTTAGCATGTAGGTTCATTACAGAAATTGGTCTCTAATTTTCCTTTCTTGTGGTATCTTTGTTTGATTTTGGTATTAGGGTAATGTTGGCATTGTAGAATGAGATAGCCAATATTCCTTCTACTTCTATTTTTGGGGAGAGCTTAAACAGAATGGGTGTTAGATCTTTCCAGAATGTTTGGTAGAATTTAGCTGTGAAGCCATCTGATCCTGGGCTCTTCTTAGTAGGGAGGTTTTTTATGAATGATTCTATCTCTTTAGTTTTAATTGGACTGTTAAGTTCATCAATTTCTTCTTTCATTAATGTAGACTGTTTGTGAGTTTCTAGAAACTTGTCCGTTTCCTCTAAATTATCATTTTTGTTGAAATATAATTTTTCAAAGTACCCTCTTCTGATACTTTTTATTTCTGGGGGTCAGTAGTGATATCCCCTTGCTCATTCCTTATTTTGTATATTTGCATCTGTTCTCTCTTTTTCTTTGTTAGTATGGCTAAGGATTTGTCAATTTTATTGATCTTCTTGAAAAACCAGCTTTTGGTTTTGTTTATTTTTCCTAGTGCTTTCTTATTCTCTATTTCATTTAGTTCTGCTCTAATCTTTGTTATTTCCTACTTCCTACTTATTTTAGGTTTAGTTTCTTGTTGTGTTTCCAATTCCTCCAAATGTGCAGTTAGATCTTCAATTTTAGCTCTTTCTTCTTTTTCAATATATGTATTTATGGCAATGAACTTCCCTCTCAGGACAGCTTTTCCTACATCCCATAGGTTTTGATACGTTGTGTTGTCATTTTCATTAGTTTCAAGGTAGTTACCTATTTCTTTTGAGATTTCCTCCTTGACCCACTGTTTGTCTAAGAGTGTGTTGTTTAACTTCCATATCTTTGTGCCTAATCTGATTCTCTAGCCCTTAGTGATTTCCAATTTCATTCCATTGTGGTCAGAGAAATTACCTCGTATAATCTCATTCTTTCTGAATTCATTGAGAGTTGTTCTGTGGCCTAGCATGTAGTCTATTTTGGAGTATGATCCATGTGCACTTGAGGAGACTGTAAATTCTGCTGTATTTGGGTGTATATGTATATGTCTTTTAAGTCCAGATCCTCTAATGTATTGTTCAGAGTCTTGTTTCTTTATTGATTCTCTGAATAGATGTTCTGTCTAATGATGATAATGGTGTATTAAAGTCACCCACTAAAATTGTAGATGCATTTATTTCTCCACTTAATTTTTCAAGAGTTGCCTCAAGTATTTTGAGGCACTCTGATTAGGTGCATAAAGGTTTATGATTGTTCTCTCTTCTTGAGAGATTACCCCTTTTACTAATGTATAGTATCCATCTTTGTCTCTTATGCTAGTTTTGCATTTAAAGTCTATTTTGTCTGCTATCAGAATAGTTACCCCTGCCCTTTTTTGGCTATTGTTAGCTTGTAAAATTGTTTTCCAGCCATTCACTTTCAGCCTCCTTGAATCCCTGGGTCAAAGGTAGGTTTCTTGTAGACAGAATATAGATGG
Source organism: Cabassous unicinctus (assembly GCA_029593785.1). NCBI lineage: Eukaryota > Metazoa > Chordata > Mammalia > Cingulata > Chlamyphoridae > Cabassous > Cabassous unicinctus. Next base: position 14,483 of record JAQZBX010064112.1, read on the forward strand.
ATCATATTTCCTTATCCATTGTGCCAATCTGTGTCTCTTGAGTGGTGAAATTAATCCATTAACATTCAGTGTTGTTACTTGCAATGAATTTCTTACTTCAGCCATATTTCCTTTGGGTTAATGTATTTTATATGATGTTTTGCTTCTGTTTTTGTCATTTTAGTTGTTTTTAAACTCTCCTCCAACTCTCTCTCCCTTGTTTTTTCCTTTCTACTTGTAGAACTTCCTTTAGTACTTCTTGAAATGCAGGTTTCTTATTGACATACTCTCTTAATTTCTGTTTATCTGTGAATATTTTTAACTCTCCATCATTTTTGAATGCCAGTGTTGTTGGATAGATAATTTGTGGCTGGATGCATTTTTCTTTTAGTACTTTGACTGTGTCAAACCACTGTCTTCTTGCCTCCATGGTTTCAGATGAGAAATCAGCACTTAATCTTATTGTGCTTCCCTTGTGTGTGATGGTTCTCTTTCCTCTTGCTACCTTGATTATTTTCTCTTTGTCTTGAGCATTGGACATTTTGACAATTATATGTCTTGGAGTTGGCCTGTTGGCATTTATAGTGTTTGGGGTGCGCTGTACTTCCTGGATCTGCATATCCATCTCTCTCATTAGGGTTGGGAAGTTTTCAGCCATTATTTCCTTAAACAATCCTTCTGTTCCCTTTCCCTTCTCTTTTCCTTCTTGGATGCCCATAATGCATATGTTTGTGCATTTTGTGTTGTTGGTTATATCCATGAGTCCCTGCTGGATTTTTTCTGTCTTTTTATCTATCTTTTCTACTATCTGTTTGATTTCAGATGTATTGTCTTCAACAACACTAATTCTTTCTTCTGCCTGTTCAAGTCTGCTGTCATGTGAATCCAGGGTCTTTGATTTCTTGGATTGTGCCATTGATCACCATCATATCCATTATCATTTTATATATGTTTACAATTTCTTCAGTGTGTTCTCCCAGTGTCTTCTTAATGTCCTTAATTTATTCCTACACTTCATTAAGCTTTTCCATAATATTTGTTTGGAAAGCTTTGATTAGTTGTTCAATGTTCTGCATCTCATCGTTGTTTTAAGTTTGTTCATTGGACTGGTGCATGTCTTCTTGTTTCTCAGTGTGGTTTGTAATTTTTTTTCCCCATCTAGTCATCATTTTATCTTGATGGGTTTATTCAGTTGATTAGCTTCTCTGTCTGCTCTAGAGTATTATTTACCTGGTGCTTCTGTGTGTGTGTTAAGTTTTCTCTTTGACACTTCTTCTTATTTTATTTCCTTGCTTCTTTCTATGTTCGCTTGAAGGCTAAAGGTTAGAGGCAGAGGAATCAAAAGATGTGAGAAAAGAAGAAGGATAACAGTAATATTGATAAAAGTTAGAAGAGGGGCTGTATACGACTTAGTGAAATGAATATTTTGCTCATGTAGGCAGTGTAGAGAAATAGGGGGAAAAAGTGGAGTACCTACAATGGACTGGGAACCAAATAGAGGAATATATATATAATGATTTAGAAGGCTAGAATTATGAGGAGGGAGAGAAAGTGTAAAGAAAGGGCTGAAAGGAAAAAGTTAATATTAATTAAAAAAGAAGATAACAGAATAGATAGGATAGAAATTGACACCCTTAAGTTCTGGGCTAATGAAAAAATGTAATATATAAGAATCACAACAGAAAGTAGAAGGCAGAAAGATGAATAAGAGATGGATATCTCTTAGAAGGATAAGAGATAGCTTGGGATACAAAGTCAATATAGACAGAGAATGGGAAATCCCTGAAGAAGAAACACAGCAAAGAAGAGACAACCTAGCAGCACCTATTTTAAAAAAAAAGTAAAAGAAAAAAGAAAGGGGGGAGTAAAGAGGAAAAAATGCAAGAGACAAAAAATAATGTGAGAAAAACCAAACAACCACACAAGCAAGCAGTCAAACAAATCTAAGGAAGAACAGTGTTCCTTCTTGGGCCCTTGTGGAACCTCTCAGCCTACTTGTATTTATCAATCAATTGCCCTGCAAGGTTCTATCTGCAGGTTTTGAGGCAGATTTTAAGTATAAAACTAAATTAAAAAGAAAAATTCATTTTTTGTT
>JAQZBX010064113.1:0-16555 GCA_029593785.1 Cabassous unicinctus
GCTGAATTCAGCTGTAAAAGAAAGTGGGGAGAGGGTTGCATAAGGACAAGAACAAGAAAGAAAAGAAACCAGCAAACTGGCAACTCATTTTTAAAGAGAAACTTTGGGGGAGAAACGGCTATTGAGAATTTTGATAAGTTGTTTTCCCTTTGATGTCAATCTTCTCCTCCTCACCACAAAATCTTTAGTAAAATCTATAATGCCAACTTCTACTTTATAGAGTGCTTTTCTTTCAGTAATGTGTAGTTCTGAATCCTGCTAGGAGGTTGGTATGTAACAGAGGCTAACCAAAGTAAACACCTAGGTTACAACTGCTGAACTATTGAAGCATTAGAGTATATCTGTGAAATAAAGGAAAGAGGACCACTCATGTGGCAAAAACGGTTTTAATAATGAGTAACAACTTTGTAAGATCTAAATGCTCCCAGATGTTTATTTTTCTTTCACCACCTACCCTCCCCACCTTGTTTTGTCTTTCCTTTTACTGTCTCATTTCTCTCTTCTGCCAAGGTTTTCATGTGTTTTTGAGAGATTCTATGGAGGCTCTTCCTGCTGGTCCTAAATCTTACTATTGGTCTTTCCTGGTACCTGAGGCTCCAATATTAAAATTTCATTTATTTGTATTCAGTTATCATTTGTTTTAAAATGAGCAATTGATGTGTGTATAGTGGGCAGTTGAGAATTATTTGCTGAAAGGATAAACACTTTAGTTGGAATTTGCTTGAAAGAGAAATGCATTGGTGTGGACATTTTGATGGTGTAGAGCACAATAGAATTATATAATTTTGTTTTTATTTTTAGATTATGAAATAATTTCAATGGAAAATATAAAGAACAATATAATGGGCACCCATGACCCATAAACTAAAGTTAAGAAAGGTTAATGTCTTGCCTTAGTTACTTTGCAGCCTTTTTTGGTAAGAAATAAAGTTTTATAGATAGAGTTGTAGTCCTTTTAGTACTGCTCCCTGATTACATTGTCCTTCCCTCTGTTCTTAGAGGTAGCCTCTATCTTTTAGTTAATGTGTGTTAGAGGTTCCCCCTCACTAGGTTTGCAATAATTAACAAGCTGTGACTCAATTCCCCCTGACATGCATTGAGGAAAGACCCATAGCCTATGTGCCTAAAGACATGGCACTTCCCCAAAGGTTGAACAAAGAAACCACATGGAGATGGGAGTAAAGTGAGATAGAGAGCTTTACTCCCTCCACATCAAAGCACCACTTGCTCCTCCAGCATTCCAAGAAAACATAGCTCCCTAACCCACTACTGTCTAGCCATACAAGGGAAAATTTTCACCTCTAGAGCTTCCTATTGGCCCCTGCACCTTACTCAAACCCTCGACCCTCCCACCAACTATCATTTCCCTGCCTAGAAATGTACTGTATAAATTCAAATCCCTCTTCCCAATAAACTTTCTGCCTGCAATCATCAGTCTCCTTGTCCCAGTGAGCACTGTTTTTCCCAACAATGTGCATGCTTTCCATGCATGTTGCTGTATTTTTCATACACATATATATTCATAGATAATATACAGTACTATTGTTATTTTTAAACTTATAAATTTTAACTTAAATTACTTCTTGTCTACACCCCATTCTAAAATATGCTTTTTTCACTTAAAATTATGATTATGATATTTACCCATGTTAATACATGCATATCTAAATAATTTGTTTTACTAGATGCCTTGAATTATATTGTATGACTATACATAATTTATTCATTTTATTTTTGATGAATATCTAAATTGTTTTCTATTATAATGTTGCAGCAAACATCCTTGAAAATGCTACCTCTTCATGTGTGCAGCAGTTTTTCTAAGTTAAGTAATTAGTAGCGGAATTTCTGGGCGTTAGGGAATATACATCTTCAAATTCACTAGATATTGCCAAATTGCTCTCCCTCATGATGTCCTAAAGTTTATTCCTACTAGCAGTATATAAAATTCCTCTTTACTCCATTATCTTGATAAAGTTTTAAAGTTTTTTATTGTCAGACTTTGCATTTCTCCAGTGTGGAAATGGTACCTTGCTGTTTTAATTTGTATTAGCTTGATAAGTATTGTGGTTGAACACATTTTCATGTGTATTGGGCATTTGCATTTCCTGTTATCTGAAATGCCTGCTCAAGTCTTTTGCCCATTTTCCTATTGTATTATCTTTCTCATAGAGTTGTAGAAATTCTTTATGTATTCTGGACTTCTATCTTTTGCCGGTTGTTTCCCTTGCGAATATTTTCCTCCAGTCTGTGGATTGCTTTTTAATGTGTTTGTGATGTATCTTGTATTACAGAAGTTTTAAATTTTCATGTAGTGAAACTTATCCATCTTTTTATTTATAACTGGTGCTTTTATATTTTGTTTAAGGAGGCCTAAGCATATTGAGTACTTGAGGGAAAAGAGGACTGAATGGGCAGATGATAGAAGGTAAAAACAAATATCCTCTTCATTCTCCTTTTTCTCTTCTTTCTTCTTCCATCATTTTTCCCTTCTTTCCCCATCCTGAAATTTATGCTCTTAATAGAAAAGTTAGGCTACTTTTTTTATGTAATTTGTTCAAGTTTACATCTAGATATCTTTGGCTTTGTTCTGCTAGGCTGATTTTTTCAGTATTGTCCTGTGTATTTGGTGTCTCTAATAAATGCCAGTGAAGAAGATTGTTTTGTGCCTTTAGGAATAAAAGATAAATAAATACACCTCAGGAGTAAAATAATTGTATCAAATTAATTACTTCATATAATAAAATGTAACACAACTGATCTGGTTTGGTAAATCCTATTATTTTTGGTGAAGGAAGACATTTTAAACAATCATTTTCTAAATCTTTATTGCTTTAAATCGCCACTACATTATCATAATGCCACCTCCACAAACCCCTCTCATAATCTAATCAAAATCATTGTAACCTGGGATGTGGATCAGAGGAGGACTAAGAAAGTTGAAGGGACATTGTTGCATAAAGCTTTCTCAGACTTCCCTGTAATCCTTTCTTTCTCTCCACGTTCCACCATACATTGCAGCCTGAATTATTTAGTTACGCAGATCAATCCATTTTTCTCCATTCAGTGGTTGAACAAAAAAAGTAAGATTTACTGCTGCAAGTGAATAATAAAAAATGATTTAGCTGAAAACAAACAAAAAGCTGCTTACGTGGCAATCTTTTGTGTTAATCAAAACCTTGAGGACAGGATCAATATTTGACTACAAGATGAAAAGAAGCAATCCTTCCTTTGGAGGTAGGAGAAGGGGGAGCTCTGGGGGAAAAAGATCAAAGGGAAGAGTTTACCAAAAAGGGCCAATGGCACAATTTCATCTGGTCTTTGGTGGGCCTGTTAGGGGGGCCTCTCTGTATTTGAGAAATGATAGTGTTTTCTATGCCCATATCAAATTTCAGCTTGATTGTCTGATCTGGGGAAGAAGGCCATCTATCAGCATTCTCCAAATAATCTACATAATTGACTTTCAAAGAAACAGGCATTTATCACCTTAATTGTGGCAGGCAGAGAGTGTCACTGGCTTTTATCAAGGTAATGGTCAATGGCACCTGGGATTCTTCTCTCCTGTCTTCTTCCCGATTTCTTTCAATTTATACATGTAGTTACATTCTCCTTTGAGACCAAATTCAGAAAAATGTCAGCTAGGCTGCCTGGGCAGTAGGCAAATTATTTGACTTTTGACAACCCCTGGACTCAGCCACCAGTCACCTGCTATACTCCACCCTGCTTCTAGGGGTTAAAGACAGGGGTATTAAGTAGGAAAGAATCGCTAAGAATCTCTGTACCAGTGTTGGACCCCTAAGAAACTGGATCCTGCAAGCCTGGATCTCTTAGATAGGCATAGCATGGCTTGAAGTTCCCTTCAGATCTTGGTAGTGAGACAGGGGAGGCACACCCTTAGAACTAGCTCTGTCTTAGCTTCCAGTCCAAGCTAAATGCGCTAAATGTCCTTTAGTACACAAGCAGAATATTTTAGATGTTGGTGTCCTTGCTTTCCTAGACCCAGGGTAGGACTGAGGATGTTCTGAGATTATCATGAAGTTCTTTCTTTCACATTTGAATCTAGTAACTCATATCTGTAGGAAATTGCTACTCCACGAAATATATATTGAAAAAAGATATTAACTCTAGGATCCTCACTCAAATTCAAGAACTGTACAACTCTGCCTTGAAAGATAGTCTTTGGCAATTTTCAATGCAAGGGCAACTCTTTACTGCACCTTTCCAAATTTTGTGAGATGTTTCTTAACCAAGCTAGCCTTAGATGTCCCCATCTTTCCAGTGTGCACATTGAGGATAAAGACCTATCCTTGGCCAATCTTTAGCAAGGAAGAGCAAAGAGTGACTTGGTAAACTAGGGTTGAGTTGACATTTCTTTTCCAGAGGACTGCAGCCACAGAAGAAATGGAAGTATGTTTGGGTTTCCAAAGAATGTTTGAAAATGTGTTTGTTTGTCAGTAGTCTCATTTCCCCATATATAGATAAATTAATCAGCAATCCATTAAAGGGGTGGTGGAAATTAAGACAGAAGCCTCTTGTTAGCAAATAATAACACAAAGGACAAAAATAAAAATAAAAGTATCAGCCACATATCTGAGAATTAGTCACCTTCTTTCTGGTCATAGATCAATTTCTGGTCTTTAGCTATGGTGTATATATTTAAGCATATACACATAATAATGGGGCATATTTGTATGCATGCAGAATGTCATATACTCAGAACTATTTTCCAGTGCTGAAGAAGGAAATTTATAAGGCTCAAGTCATGGATTTAATAAGAAATCCTCTTTTTTTCCCTACCCAGTTTACTCCATGATTGAGCTGTCTTTTCTGCTTTGTTTTCTCTCTGATCCACACAGCTTGTGACATTCTGTATTATGATTAAAAAGTAGAATACAACAGCAGCATCTGTGCAAAATGGGACATGGAGAGTCTAACTGGTGCAACAAGTTATGATGGGTTGTTTAATTCAGTGACCTAGTAAGAAAATGAAGATTTAACAAAACTGTTATAGGGAAGCAAATTGCAACTTCATTTGGCATGGATGTCACCCCTCATGGTTTTCACACAGAGTGCCATGGTACTGTGGTGTCCTTAAATCTTCCCAGTTGCACAGTGAAATTTTGATTATTACAAAAATTTCATTTATGTCACAATTGAGGGATCATACTATGAGAGTGATATGTGCTGCATGTTAGAAAAAGACATATTAGGCGCAGCATGTCAGTCCAGCATTAAAGAAGTTTCCTGTGTGTCCTGGAATATGTGAGAATTTTTATTTTGGAGAAAACAATTTGACTTAAGTGACTTAGGACTGAAAGGCAACCAAAGAATACATAATTGTGGATATTTTTATAAACACAGTGAGATACTGAAACAATGTAGTGGAGATTGTATCATGTTTATTGCTCACTCATTTATTGCTTTTTTTTTTTTGAGTCTGTTAATTGTTTCACGTATGCTGCCCAAATTCTAGTGCTCACAAGTGTGTCAGCCCAGATACAACCAAGTAGATACCGTATGATTCCTTATATATGAAGTACAAGAACAAGTAGCACTAATCCATAGTGATGGAGAAATGCACAAAAGCGATTGTCTCTGAGTATATGGGTGTGTGTCAGGGAATGATTGAAAAGAGGCAACAGGGACTTTCTTGGGTGATGGTAATGCCCTGCATCTTGTTTTGAGTGATGGTTACAGGAGTATACACATTTGTTAAAACTGATTGAACTGAGCACTTAACACTTGCACATTTTATTGTATGTTAATTATCCATCAATAAAAACAGACAAATACCTATAAAGTGTTCCCAGAACACAGAAATGCTGAGAGGCACTGCTGTTCTGGTTAATTCAAAGTTTGGTTACTTCAGTTTGGGGCTGTTTGTCAAGGGTTTGTCAGGGGTTTCCTGAAAAACTTCCTTTAGATGTAAAACTATAACGTAAACTATAGTCCACGGTTAGTAGCAATGGTTCAATATGTGTTCATCAATTCTAACAAATGTACAACACTAATGAAGGATGTTGTTAATGTGGGAAAGTGTGGGGGGATAGGGAGTGGGGCATATGGGAATCCCCTACACTTTTAACGTAACATTTATGTAATCTAAAGTTTCTTTAAAAATAAAAAACATATTTTAAAAACCCACAAAACTGTAGTGAAGCCAAACACAAGGACAAGGACAGCTTCCTTTCATATTTTTTAACATGAATTTATTTTTTGTTTTAAGTGATATAGTTCCCAAAATCAAGGTTATTGAGTCTTAAATGTCACTCTACGTAGAATTCATTCCATCCACGAGCATTTGCTTCTAGTGAGCTGCTTAGCCAGGGACACAGTGCCCTCAGGGTCTTGTGAGTCTCTTTGTACTTCATCTATCTTCTTCCCACAGAAGTTCCACCTGAGGGCTGGGCCAGTGTCTGATTTAACGCTGTATCCCCAGCTCCCAGCACATGGCCTGGCACACAAAGTGAGGGACTCAGTCAACATTTGTTAAATCAAGTGATCATACATAAGTAGAGAACTATAAGCTAAATTGGTTAATTCATTAATTAAGGGGATGGTCTCTGTTTTCTAAGAGCTCTCAAAAAAGATATCTGGGTAGGTAGCTACATACATGGTATAATTTGATGCTGCCCTTAAGAGGCCACATCTTACACCATATATTGTTTTTATTACCCTACTATCTGCCTTTTAAGACATACCTTGGACCTCTCTACCATTAGTAACTGATTAGACAACAAAGGCAGGAACATTTTCTCCAGAAGACCCCAGAAGTAGTGCATCATTGCTGGTTTCTTAGAGTCTCCTTTAGTCTTCTTACATTATTATACCAATATGACTTATCTTATAAATTTAGCTAGTTAATAAATGGAAATCAGGCAAAATGAACTAGGGGAAGTGAAAGGAGTTCTAGACTTTACGTATTTCCATTCAGTGGCTTAGAGTGGTGTGGTATTAAGGTGTTGAGCTAGAGACTTCAGGCCTAGGGAAGAATTGGGCCCTTAGGGAGGTAGAATAGGGAGCATTAAAGACATATTTCATTGACATTATAGTTAAATATCCTTTTTTGACATTTGCAAGAGGCAACTTTGGAACAAAGGAAAGACTTATGTCAAATGTTGTGGTGCAGGCTGCTGAGCATATAGTTTCTAGAAAGGATCAAAGCCATAAATAAAAACCTACATTGAGTTGATGAGAAACATTTGAATGCTTGAAGAACTTCACACATTTCTAACCTGGGAGGTTGACATCAAGGAAACAACCAGGTCCTTCTCCCACACATGCCCCCAGTACTGAAGGCTCTGAACACAACAAAAACTTATCTAGCTGAGTTGGTGAATGTAGAGATGTTTCCTAATGGGTAGAAATGTCGGTTAAAACTAAGGTCGTAGATCAGAAAAGCCTTTCTATGGAAAACTAGGACCTTGAAGGATAGCTTGATCTTTAAGGCTATTATGAACTTATCCTTCTCATGAGTGTCCCAGCTCTCAGCTCCATAAAACATGCAATAACTGCTGTTTTATGACTTACATCTGGTCATAACACAAGAGATTGATTGGGGCTCCTATCCTATATGGAGGAAAGACAGTCCTTTCAAATATATGGCTTCTCAATAGATTTTTCATGAGAAGAGCCAAAAATGCTTCTTCAGGATTCATGCAAGCAAATGTGGTTAGTGCCCATCAGTAAATAGCATATCCGAACTTCAGAGCTTACATTCTGACCCTTTTGGGTTTGTGGCATACTTATTAGAACCAGTAGTGTATTAAAGGATGAACTATGCTCTTAAAAGAATAGATTAAAATCTTGTAGGGAAAAAATACTACCCTCCACTTGTATTTATTCTTCCATTTGCTTATGTCCTCTCCCCATTCTCCATCCATTTCTATTAAAAATCCACCTGATATTTTCAAGCCTAGCATAAGCTGTTGGCGTCTAATAAAAATATTAAAAAAAAATAAATGCACTAAATTTCTGTATTTTGAAACCCAGTGCAAAAAAAGCTCTCTTACATGCCAAATGTTAAATGCTGCTTTGGAGGAGATAGCTGGAAATATGATAGGAAAGAACAACTTCCATTATCTAAATGACATTTAAAAGAACAAAATTCAGGGACTATTAATGTACCTAAAGCTTGAGATTTAGATATTATAGCCTGTAATTCATTCTGACTGACAGTTGTGAGGAGAAATCAGAATAGGGCTAACAAAAATACCATCCCTGAAAAAAAATAAGCACCAGGACTTAAAAACGGATTCCTCACACACCAACCTGATCTCCCCAGAGGACTCCTTTCCAACTAAATGCTGAATTTAGTTCTGTATATCACATTTCTTTGAAGAGATTTAGTATGTTAATTATATTTTTATGTGTCACAGAACTGTAAATGTAAATTATCCTTTAGTTTCTTTGTCTTTAAAGGAGAGGTTAGAAAAATAATAATAATTAAATGTGTGTGTGATTGTTCTTGGAGTCTTTTCATTTCTTGTATGGAAGAGACACTAGTACTCTGTATATGTAGCTAAAGAATACTCTGGCCATATCTCTAGGCCATCTAAGGAATGATTGAAAGTGTAAAAGTCATTTAATCAGCTATGTTTTGCTTTCCAAGAGATGATGATTGTTTTGACACTTTTCTTCTTTCTAAAATGCTTTGAACTGAACATTCGTTTCTATATTATAAAAACGTTGCTTAGCTACAGTGTGAATTGGAAGAAAAACATTGGAAACAGTTTCTTAATTTCTAAGATATTTTAATTCAAACATTGTGAATCAGACTCAGAAAAACATTTTTTACCCAAATGTTGAAATCAGTAATATTGTATAATATAGGCAGAGTTAATAATCTAACAGTGCTGCCTGGGAATTTCTTTGCATATCTATACCTCATGGAATGGGTGAGATATTTTGAAGCCAATTGACCATTTAAAAAATCCTCCTATTATACAAGGTAGCAGTTATCTCTCTTATGTATGTACAGAGCTACTTGTAACAGTGAAGCTGTTAGAAAGCTGTGCTCCTTAAAGACCAACCACTTCCCAACCTACATCTGGGAATGCTGACAATGCTTAATGTAATCGGTCACATCTGTCAAGGAGGATTACAAATTTTATCAGTGATGCCCTGTAATTAGTAACCCTCAAATGGCTCCACCGGCTATTTCCCTGAGCATTTCCCTTGGTGTATCTTACAGGACATATAACTCAGAATTAAGAGTGTTTAGGTCCAAAAGACACTGTCTGCAGTGAACATTTTCTTCTAATGTAAAAATCCCTCTTTTCTTTTAGTTCTCACCAAGTTTATGGCGGGTCTTTCATCCAGAAACCAGTGTGGAATTGTTTCAGTTTGTTGAGGAGAAATTTGACTGTTGACTTTGTATCAGAGCAGAAATTCACCCATAAATTGTATGAAGAGTACATATGTCTGTTTTCAGTGTGTTTGAGTGACTTGGGAATGAATGTGAGTCTGTAACTGGAGACTAGACACTTAGAAGTTGCCTTTTTACTTGCAAAGGAGCTTTGCTACTTGGTTGGCTCATGCGTATATATTCACATGGTGGCATGCTGGGTTGTGTTAGCAGGTCAGAATCCATTATTCACTGAGACCTAAGGTGCAGTAAGGAAAATGGATTTTTAAAAATATTTCACTGAATTTACTTGGGTGACTTTATAGTGAAAATCCACCATCTCTTAAATGACTGTCTATTAATAATGAACTAAATCTAGACCCCAGCTCATCCCTTGTGCATTAGTCAGCCAAAGGCGTGCTGATGCAAAGTAACAGAAATCTGTTGGCTTTTATAAAGGGTATTTATTTGGGATAAAAGCTTACAGTTACAAGGCCCTAAAGATCCAACTCAAGGTACCATAAGAGGTATTTTCTCACCAAAGTCAGCTGCCATGTGTTGAAGAAAGATGGCAGGTGATCTCTTCCTGGTCTCACCTTCCTTCTTCTTCTTAAGGCTCCATAGGCCCGGCTTCTTCTGATCTCAGCTGTAGGCTGACATAGGGCATGTCTCTCAGGGCTTCTTATATCAGCTGCAAACTATCAGGTGAATGGCTCATCTCTCCCTGGGGTCACAGGATGAAAAAATGACAAAGTTTTCTCCTCTTCCATGTGTCTTCTTGAGTGAGTGTCCATTTATATTGGCCCACCAAGGGGGCGGAGATTTAACCTGAGTCAAGCCTTACTGACACTATAAAATCAAAAGCCCTAAATTGATTTTTATAAAGTAAACTTAAAACCTTTGAATTTAATACAATCAAAGGGTATCAAACCCAGAGGAACAGACCAGTTTACAAACACAATCTTTTCTCTTTTTTTGAGATTCATAAATAATATCAAACTGCCACCCTCCACCCTCCGAATCCCAAAAAGACATTACAATATTAAAAAAAAACTTATTTCAGTAGCAATGCTAAGTACAAAATCATACCACAATCAGTTTATAGGAATACAGTTTGTCTTGGGGCAAAGTCCCCTCTGGTTGTAAAACTGTGAAACTTACAAAACAAATTATCTGCTTCCAATATACAAAGGGACAGACATAGGATAAACATTTGCATTACCATAAGAATTCAGGAGGAAAACATTAGTCACTAGCTCCAACAGTTCTGAAAACCTGCAGGGCATACTCCACTGGATTTCAAAGCCTGAGAGTCATTCTTAAGATGATGGTTTCTTCCCCTTGGGGCCTCATGGGGACCCACCCTTTCCACAGGCCTGCCCAACAACCATTTTATTGGTTCCACCCTCATCAAGCATCTGGGTGGTGACTAAGCTCCAGACCTCACTCCCCAAGAACATTGGGTTGATGGCCACACTTTACCCAATCTCTGGGGTAGGGTTTCAAGCCCATTAGTATAGTGAGATGGCGGCAGCATTCTCCCTAATATCTGGCATAGAGGTCCAACCCTCTCAGAACAGTGAGTTGGCGACCTGGCCTTCCCTAATCGATGGGTAACAGGTCCACTCCTCGCAGTACACTGGGAGTGTCCTCACTCTCCCAAACCCTTGGGGAACAGGCTCCACCCTCTCTGTAGCCTGGTTCAGCAAAACTCTCCCTGAACAGTAAGCTGGAACATCCACTCTCTTCAAATGCCAGGGGAAACTTACCTTATGCATTCTTATGCATTCACTTGGGTCCCACTCTTGGCCCAAGGAGATATCTTAATTCTAGACCTCATCTCTTAAAGGTGTTTTCCCTTCCATCTCTCCCCTCCATGTCCCTTTTAGTCCAGGCTGACAGTGGTTTTGTTCATACAGATTTTGCAAAAAGCTTGTTGGTTAAGCATGCAAGAAGCAGGGGCCCAAGCCATCAGACAGTAAGACTTTCCACAAGTCCTTCCTGGAAAACTGCATTTTCAATCCTGACTTACAAGTTAGAAGTTTAGTTAATTCCTCAAATGGGGCACTATCGTCTGGGTGCTTGATTTCCAGAGGCTTAGAAGTTCCAGAATCAGTTTCTGTTTTCTTTGTGCCCAACAATTCAGTCCTCAGCTTATCTCTCTCATCTAGCATTTTGCTATAAGCTGCAAGGAGAAGCCAAGCCACATTCTCAAGTTTACTTTGGAAAGATCTTCAGCTAAATGTTCAGGCTTGCTATTTTCAATTTCTGCCTTCCATAAAACATGACGCATCAATCTTGCTAAGGTCTCTGTAGCTTTAAAACATGGATCACCGTTCCTCCAGTTTCCAATAATAGTTTCATCACTTCCTAATATTGCTAGATGGTATAAATTAAAAAGTGAAAATGAAACAATATAAAATAACTGAAATAAAGTATATGTGTATACACACATACACTTGTATAGGCAACATTGTTCTAATCATAAAAGCAAAGACACAAATTGGAAAGGAAAAGATTGATTGAGTTAATGCTACAAAACCAAACATTATATCTTTCATATGTTAAAAAATCCATAATAAAATATTAAAGGAAACAGCAAATGAGTAAATGTTTGCAACAGATATTAGGCATCATTGTTATACTTCAACAGTCCTTACAAGTTAATTTAAAAATGATGACAATTCAAGTAGGAAAATGGACAAAGGACATAAATAGGTAATTCACAAAGGAAGAAACATAAAAGGTCAATAAATACATGAATAAAATTTACCTTTATATCAATCAAACAAATACAACCAAAATCCATTCCTCACATTTGAAAATCTTGAACACTGATTATAACTTGTATTGACAAAGTTTCAAGTAAATTGAACCTTCCTTTACTGAGGGTGGAATGTAAATTGGTAAATGTCTTTATGGGGTAATGACAACATGTTTCTAAATCTTAAAAAATATGCAATTCCATCTCTAGGAAGTTACCCTAAAGAAATAATTACAGATGCGTGGAAAGCAGTGGCCATAAAGATATTCATTGCACCACTGTTTTTAATGGTGGAAAATTATAAGATAAAAGCAGTAGGATCTTGGTTAATAAATTATGTATAAGCATAGGTTGAGATATTATGGAGTCATATAAAATTATGTTTTAAGAGAATATTTATTAACCTGGAAAAACAATCACAATCTGTGCTGTGGTTAAAGAAAATAAAAACAGTTTACAAAATAGTAAGGAAAATACCATAACTTTTAATAATTACTATCTATCTTTCTATCTATCTATCTATCTATCTATCTATCTATCTATCTATCTATCTATCTATCTTATTATCTATCTATCTGTCTATCTATCTATGGAAAGAAACAGAGAGACAGATAAGAGACTGAGTTATAGACAAAGAGATAGAGGACTAGTAAAATACTAAATACTCCATCATAGTTATCTTGAGGTGATGAATTACAAGTGTGCTTTTTTTCCCCTTTTCCTTTGAGATATACATACTTTTTCTTTCTTTTTTTAAATTAATTTATTTTTTGACTTTATTTTGTACATAAATAATTGAAAATATAAACAATTAAAAAGTAAACAAAGATGAATAAATATATATATTTCTCAATTAAATGTAATGGATACATATAACTTTTTTTGAATCATACAATATATTACATAATATATTTGGTTCATAGTAACGCATTCAAACAGTATTTGTTCTTTTGTGTCTGGCTTGCTTCGCTCAACATAATGTCCTCCAGGTTCATCCATGTTGTCATATGCTTTACGACTTCATTTCTTCTTACAGCTGCATAATATTCCATTGTGTGAATAGACCACAGTTTGTTTATCCATTCTTATGTTGATGGACACCTGGGTTGTTTCCAACTTTTGGCAATGGTGAATAATGTTGCTATGAACATCGGTGTGCAGATGTCTGTTCGTGTCACTGCTCTCAGTTCTTCGGGGTATATACCCAGTAGTGGTACTGCAGGGTCACGTGGCAAGTTCTATATTCACATTCTTTAGGAACTGCCAAACAATCCTCCATAGTGTTGTACCATTCTGCATTCCCACCAACAGTGAATAAGTGTTCCTATCTCTCCACATCATCTCCAACACTTGTAGTTTTCTCTCTTTTTAATAGTGGCCATTCTGATAGATGTGAAATGATACCTCATTGTAGTTTTGATTTGCATTTCCCTAATCATGAGTGATGTTGAGCATTTCTTCATGTGGTTTTTTTGCCATTTGTATTTCTTCTTTGGAGAAATGTTTATTCAAGTCTTTTGCCCATTTTTTAATTGGGTTGTTTGTTTTTTTATTGTTGAGTTGTAACATCTCTTTATATATCCTGGATATTAAACCCTTACCAGATATATGATTTCCAAATATTTTTCCCATTGAGTTGGCTGTCTTTTCACCCTTTTGACAAAGTCCTTTGAGGTGCAAAAGTGTTTAATTATGAGGCGGTCCCATTTATCTATTTTTCCTTTTGTTGCATGTGCTTTGGGTGTAAGGTCCAAGAAACCACCACCCACTACAAGGTCTTGAAGATGTTTCCCTACATTTTCTTCTAGTAGTTTTATGGTCCTGGCCTTTATATTTAGATCTTTGATCCATTTTGAGTTGATTCTTGTATAGGGGGTGAGATAGGGGTCCTCTTTCATTCTTTTGGTTATAGATATCCACTTCTCCCAACACCATTTATTGAAGAAACTGTTTTTTCTCGTTAGCACAGACTTGGTAGGTTTGTCAAAAACCAGTTGATTGTATAGGTGAGGGTATATTTTTTGCTTCTCAGTTCTATTCCATTGATTGATGTGTCTATCTTTATGCCAGTAACATGGTGTTTGACCACTGTAGCTTTGTAATATGTTTCAAGTTCAGGCAGTGAAATTCCTCCCATGTCGCTCTTCTTTTTAAGAATGCTTTTGGCTATTCGGGTGCACTTAACCTTCCAGATGAATTTGGTAATTGCTTTCTCTAATTCTGTAAAGTAAGCTGTTGGGATTTTGATTGGTATTGCATTGAATCTATAAATCAGTTTGGGTAAGATTGACATCTTCACGATATTTATTCTTCCAATCCATGAACACGGAATGTCTTTCCATTTGTTTAGGTCTTTTAAAATTTCTTTTAGCACTGTTTTGTAGTTTTCTGCATATAGGTCCTGTACTTCTTTGGTTAAATTAACTCCTAGGTATATGAGTCTTTTTGTTGCTATTGAAAATGGAGTTTTCCCCCTGATTTCCTCTTCAGGTTGTTCAGTACTAGTGTACAAAAACATTACTGATTTTTGCGTGTTGATCTTGTATCCTGCCACTTTGCTGAACTCATTTGTTAGCTCAAGTAGCTTTGTCGTGGATACTTCAGGATTTTCCAAGTACAGGATCATGTCATCCACAAACAGTCAGAGATTTACTCCCTCTTTTCCTATTTGGATGCCTTTAAATTTTTTTCTTACCTAATTGCCCTAGCTAGAACTTCTAGTACAATGTTGAATAAGAATGGTGGCAGTGGGCATCCTTGTCTTGTTCCTGATCTTAGAGGGAAAGCTTTCAACCTTTCCCTATTGAGTATGATGTTGGCTGTGGGTTTTTCATATATGCCTTTTATCATATTGAGGAATTTTCCTTTTATTCCTATCCTTTGAAGTGTTTTTATCAAAAAAAGGATGCTGGATTTTGTCGAATGCCTTTTCTGCATCTGTTGAGATGATCATGTGGTTTTTTTCCTTCAACTTGTTAATGTGGTGTATTACATTGATTGATTTTCTTATATTGAACCAGCCTTGCATACCAGGAATAAATCCTGCTTGGTCTTGATGTATAAGTCCTTTGATATGCTGTTGGATTCGATTTGCAAGTATTTTGTTGAGAATTTTTGCATCTATGTTCATTTGAAAGATTGGTCTGTAATTTTCTTTTCTGGTAGAATCTTTATCTGGCTTTGGTATTAGGGTGATGTTGGCTTCATAAAATGTCTTCGGTAATTTTCCCTCCTCTTCAATTTTTTTTGGAAGAGTTTAAACAGGATTGGTGTTAATTCTTTTTGAAATGTTTGGTAGAATCCACCTGTAAAGCCATCTGGTCCTGGACTTTTCTTTGCTGGGAGATTTTTGATGACAGATTCAATCTCCTTAAATGTGATTGTTTTGTTAAGTTCTTGTATTTCTTGTAGTGTCAGTGTAGGTTGGTTGTGCATTTTCTAGAAATTTGCCCATTTCATCTAGGTTGTCTAGTTTGTTGGCATATAGTTTCTCATAATATCCTCTTATGATTCTTTTTATTTCTATGGGGTCATTTGTAACTTCCCCCCTTTCATTTCTGATTGTATTTATTTGCATCTTCTCCCTTTTTTCCTTTGTTAGTCTAGCGAGGGGTTTGTCAATTTTATTGATCTTCTCAAAGAACCAGCTTTTGGTTTTGTTGATTTTCTCTACTGTTTTTCTATTCTCATTTTCATTTATTTCTGCTCTAATCTTTATTATATCTTTCCTTCTGCTTGCTTTGGGATTGGTTTGCTGTTCTTTTTCTAGTTTCTCTAGTTGTTGCGTTAAATCTTTGAATTTAGCTCTTTCTTGTTTTTTAATATAGGCATTAAAGGCTATAAGTTTCCCTCTCAAGACTGCCTTCGCTGTATCCCATAAGTTTTGATGCGTTGTGTTCTCATTTTCATTTGTTTCAATATATTTACTGATTTCACTTGCAATTTCTCCTTTGACCCACCGATTATTTAGGAGTGTGTTGTTCAGTCTCCACACATTTGTGAATTTACTTTTTTCCTGTCTATTATTGATTTCTAGTTTCATTCCATTATGATCTGAGAAGGTGCTTTGTATAATTTCAAACTTTTTGTATTTATTGAGAGCTGCATTGTGACATAACATGTGGTCTATCCTGGAGAAAGATCTATGGGCACTTGAGATGAATGTATATGGATGCAGTGTTCTGTATATGCTTGTTAGGTCTAACTTGTTTATCATATTGTTCAAGTTCTCTGTTTCCATGTTGATTTTCTGTCTAGTTGTTCTATCTAATGATGTGAGTGGGGTGTTGAAGTCTCCAACGATTGTTGTAGAAATGTCTGTTTTACCCCTTCAGTTTTGCCAGAGTTTGTCTCATATATTTTGGGGCACCCTGGTTAGGTGTGTAGATATTTATGACTGTTATATCTTCCTGGTGGATCATCCCTTTTATTAATATATAATGGCC
>JAQZBX010064114.1:0-16556 GCA_029593785.1 Cabassous unicinctus
AAAAAAAAAAAAAAAAAAAGGCTGAAAATGTAATACCTTTGCCCCACCTATAGAATTATGAATCAGCTATGTTCTAGGACATCTAATAATCCTTGAGAAATTACAGGTCATCAGAAAGATACAGTGACCTTGTACATTAGTACAGACAAGGGGCAGTAACTAGTTTTACCAGAGCACAGCTGTATCATAAATGGTTACTGCATTTCATTTTGCCTTATGGTTTTGAAAAACACAGGGCCTATACTAATAATGTGTCTACTGTTAACAATAAAAGCAGAAGTTAGCCTAGAGCCTGCCTTAGAAGGACATGAGATTCCAGGAACTCAAAAGAAGATCCAATCATCTTTCCTCAAATGTTTCTCTACCTACTATAACATGAAATTCCACCATTCATTCTTTGGTTTTGACCCTGAGGAACTACAAATACCAATGGAAAAGTGAGAGGAAAAAATCAGTGGCTGCCTTATAAGCCTTTCCACCAATAAGGATACCTTTTATTTATTTTTTCTCCTTGTTGCCCTTTTTTTTAAAGAACTGTTTTATCAAGGAAACTTTATCAAATAATAATAATCTGTTTCCTCCATTTATAAAATATTTGTTGACATCTACTTGCTAGTCTGACCTTCTTTTATGACAACAGAATTATACAGCTGATGTAATTCTGCCTAAAAGAAAAGAAATCTAGTGCTTTAGTTAGCCTGTGTGGTCTTTTAGAAGTTAACAATATAATCATTGTTGAGTAGGCTTTTTGAATTATTGAAAATAGGTATAGACCCCGCCCCCCTTTCCTACTGCTTTTAACCCTGTCATTGTCACCATCATGACTGCCTTCCTGAACCTATTGGCCAGAGCTCTTAAACTCAAGTGCTTACAAGGGTCAAGCAGATAAATGCGTGAAGTAGGCCAAATGCAATACAATAGGGAGTAGTAGAGTCTGTGGCAAACAGAGAGCACATCTCTCAGGAGATCTGATAGTTACCATCAGGGATTGATCTTCTGATTCTCTAAGAGAAGTCAGAAATCTAGATTTTTATGTGTTATTTGCCTAATTTTAAAATGTTTGCCCCAAATTCAAAGTTTTTTGTTCTTGTTATTGCTTTTCTTTTCCCAATCCTATATGTCTAGGAGAAAAAGAACGCTCTCACCGCAATATATGCCATTCTCTATTGGGTAAATTACAACCCAGTGCTGACATGAACTCTTATTGTCACATGGAGATTTTTGTGTAACAGCTCTGTAATTTTCACTCATAGCCTTCTCTCCCCTAAAGCTCAAGCATGATCATGAGGAACTAGGCCAGGAAGAAGTTAGTTATACTATATTGAGGATTTTACCAGCATATTTGATCCTAGAATTAGCCACATGAAGCAGACATGATTGTCCCAACTTTGAAGATGAAGACATTTGGGCTTAGAATGCTTACATAATTGGTAGAGCAATAGAAAACTGGGATTACACCCAGGCTGATCCAAAGCTTGGGGGCTGGGGGAGGGATGGGGATATCACAGAAGTGGCAAAGGTTGGATGATGAAGACAATCTTTGCCTCTCTCATAATTTGCCAAGAGTGATGCATGTATGATCCTACTTCTAAAAATTTGTAGCATTTATTTTCACATGTGAAGGGAATTTAAACTAATCATAGTTGAAGAACCTTTTAAAAATGTTGCAATACTCCTTGAGATAATTTGAGATATCCTGGAGTGTTGCAGGACTGGAGTAGAGAATTGCTGCCCTAAATATTTGCTTGCCTTCCTAATGATAATAATAGTCAAGTATTACTCTTTGCCAGAAGGTTTGCATAATTTATTTTTGTCTTCATGACAACCCTAAAAGGTAGGTATTGGTAGCCTCATTTTACATATGAGAAAATTAACGATTAGCTCAAAGTCACATAATTAGCACGAGGTGGAGCTGGGCAGTCTGACCCCACAGTTCATGTTCCTTCCTCTATGTTACACTGTCCTGGGATTGGTGGGAGGGGAAAAAGATACTTAAATGTGATTGAGAGCAATTTACTGTTTTAGGAATTTGGGGATTGTGGCACAGATATTTATCATTCACTGAATATCTTTGTGCATTTCACATTTCCCTGTCCCTTGTCATTAAGCAGCAACTAGTTCTAGTCAAGGGGATATGGGCAGAAGTAATGATATCACTTCTGGGCAAAGCAAAGTGGAGCATGTGCACGTTCTTTGGGCTCTTTCTTTTCCCAAATGGCAACTGTGAAAAGATGTCAGAGCACTATCAGCCTGGGGTTCTGAATAACTATGTGGAGCAGAACCTTCTGCTGATGTAGAGTGTGAGAAATAGACCCTCATGTTAAGCTACTAGATTTAGGATTAATTTGTTACTGCAGCATAATTTAGCCTATCCTAATTGCAGGTATTTTCATTAAAGTAAGAATTCAGGAGAAAGTTTCATCTAATTTTATAAAGTAATTCTCAATTTCAGGGGCAAGTTCCTCAATAACCCCACTCATCCCACCATAGACCATGAGTCATTAAAATGTTGAATAATCTGCAGCAAACCATGTTTTTCCCTTTGAATAGACTTACATCTATTGAAAACATATTTTTTGAGGAAACAGGGCAATGGTAGTGCAAGCCAGAATAAAATTAATTTGTGTAGCTTTCTAAAAAAAATTCAGATTATACTTAAACTCATGCAAATGACTAAAGAGAACAAAATCTCCACATTAATCACAATTAATGATTAGCACTCGGATAGTCTTGTCTCAAGAGCCTATCTTTGCAACATCAACGTTGTTATATAGTGAACAACTTATATCACAGGTGTTTTTCATATACATAAGTATGAAAAACATGAAGGGCTACTGTAAATTCCTCCAAAACTGACTTCAGAGAGAATTGTATGTGCATAAAGAAAAAATTGGAGATCTGGAATTCTAGCCAACAGATTCTCACAGCGCAGTGTTATTGTGAGAACTCCAAAAATTGTCCTTATTTTTTCTGACACTCTTGATAACAACAGTAGTGTCAGTAGTTATTAACAACAATCTCTTACATTTTCATATTATCTTATCATTTTAAAACATTTTTAGACATATCTTACTTGATCCTCACAGCCACTTTGTGAGATAGGTAGCACTGTCATTACGTATGACTTGCAACTGGAGATATTAAAGTTTAGAAAGCTCAAATGATCAGTCCAAGGTCATATAACTTACTTTTTTTTAAAAAAAAAGCAGTGGTCATTCCTTCCATCATCCTGCCTATTGGCCCTAAGTAAGTACTTCAGTTGCTCTCAGTTTGTATAGGACAATCATTCAACCCTTTTGCCTTATGTTTAACAAATATATGACAGGAAGTATAGAGACAGGAGATGAGAAATTAAACTTTTATACACAAATATCAATTGTTTCCATTGTGTATTGTTAGGAATAGTCAAATTTGAGTTCTCTGAGTTACCTGAAATATAGTGGCATCACATAACAATAAACTCCTATAAGCATAGGCCTTGAGCTGTTTTAAACATTTCAAGAATATTATAACTCACGTAATTCTCATAATAATCACACGACAAGGTTCCTATTTTTATCATACCTGTTTTACAGGGTAGAAAACAGAGGCATAGAAACCTTAAATCACATGCCCTGGGTCACACAGTTTCTTAGTAGCTGAACTAGGGTCTGAACCAAGGCATTTTGGCTTCTGAGTTCTTACCTTTCACATTAAGAAATTAACACTTATGTAGTGCTTCCTAGGCTCATTTAATCAACACTATTAACACATTAAACATTTAAATTTAAATAAAAAACAGATATAGAGTGACAGAGAATAAGAGAGAAAGGGGAAGAACTTAAAAGTGCCTGTGATGAAGCCTGCTATTCCCCTCAAAGAACAGGTGTGCCCTGAGTGAGTATGAGAGGTGGAGGAGAAGTGGCTCTCATGGTCAGATCTAGTTGCCTCATGGTCCTCAAAGGGTGAGCATCTCATGTGCTGAGGATGAGTCTAGTGTTCAAGGATTTGCAATTTTCTCACAACATAGTCCCTAAATGCAAGCCAACTACTTCATTTGATCCTCAACCAAAGAAACAGCAATCTCTTCCCACCCTGGAGTCAAAACTGGTTCTGCTGTGATTGCTCAGAGAAGGAATTTGGGTCTCTGAAGTAATACCTTTCCAAGAAATTGTCAAGGATAATTTTGACTATAATCAATTTTTGCCTGACTTTGAAACTTACTCCTTGAGTAAGCCACAACCCCACTTGTGGCTTTGAATATGGTCAATGCTGAAGTGAGTGACTGGATTCCAGTAGATTGAATGAGAGCTCATAGTATATTCAACACTGCTCATGGAAAAGCTTTTTAGCTACCAGACCTACATGAAGCTACCAGATGTTAGAATAGTGGCTTTGAAAAACTGGCCTCTCATCCTGGCTCTGCCACTAATGAGCTATTCAACTCAAGGAAGTCACATAATATTTCAGAGACTCAAAACCAGAAGATATTCTCTTAGATTCTGTGAGCCCTCATTTCAGCATGCCTGAATAAAAGAAAATATTTAGTGATAATAAAACAACTCTCAGGAAGCCTTACTATCTCCTTGAGTGTAATTTTGTAAATTGTATTTTCCTTTTGAAACAGATTCTCAGCCCACAGCAGATCATTTTTCACTCCAGCTATCATTTGTAAGTTTTATAGGCAACTCAAGGACATCATTAAAAAATTCCATCAATGAGAATATAAACTTTGTCACCACTAAAGAATCATAGCCTTGAATTCTTGAAATTATTTTATAGTTATGGTACTTCATAAAAATGTTTAATAATAAACTTGGCTCACTTGGAAATCACCAGTCTAGAGGACTTTGCCCTATTTTGAGATTTTGGTCATATTTGTTTTTTAAAAAATAATGATTTATTAACAAGTTCATATTTCTGCTAAAGATTGCCAATCTTTTTCTGATCCCTCTAAATGTAAGGATGATGCTTTTATGGTTCCATAATGCTATTAACCATCTAATTAAGGCTTCTATCATTGATTCCTTATATGCCATGTTGAGTGGTCATCATTGTTTTCTACCTATATCAGAAAATTAAAATGGGCCAACATGAAAACTTAACAGCTGCATACATTTGTGCCTAAGAAAAACTTCATGATTGTGATGGTTAATATTATATGCCAACTTGGCTAGGCTATGGTGGCCAGTTGTTCAATCAAATGCTAGTCTAGATGTTGCTGTGAAGGTATTTTGTGGATAGGATTAAGATCTACAATCTGTTGACTTTATGTAAAGGAGATTACCTTTGATAATGCGGGTAGGTATCCTACAATTAAAAGCAAAAGCAGGTTTCCTGGAGAAGAATTTCAGTCTCAAGACTGCAGCATAGAAATCCTGCCTGAGTTTCCCAGCCTGCTGGCCTGGCCTACAGATTTCAGACTCAAGACTATAATATCAACTCTTGCCTGAATTTCCAGCCTACTGGCCTGCCCTGTGGATTTCAGCCTTGCCAGTCCCCAAAACTGCATGAGCCAATTCCATCAAATAAATCTCTACAGAGAGATGATAGATAGATAGATAGATAGATAGATAGATAGACAGATAGATAGATAGATAGATAGAAGATATATCAATTTATAAATCTGCTGGTTTATTATTTAGACTGGTATGTCTAAAGCACCTGAGTTTCAGAGTGCTTTCACTTACATTATACCTTCTGTTCCTGAGGCTTAGAGAGCTTAAGTGCTTAGTATCTGGAGTCAGACTACCTGGGTTTATATCCTGGCTCTACCTGTTTACTACCTGTGTGATCATGTGCAAGTTATCTAACCTCCCTTCCTTGATGTCCTCATCTGTAAAATGGAGATGGTTATAAAATCTACCCCCTGACTTAAGGTTCTTGTGAGGATTAAATGAGCTAAGACTTATACAGAACCTAGAACAATGCCTGGGGCATAGTAAGCACTCAATAGATTTTAGCTATTGTACCTAGTATTATTCTTTTTAATTTAAAATGATTTATTATTTATTATGACTTTTTTTTTTAAAAGATTTATTTATTTATCCCCCCCTTGCTGCTTGTGTTTTGCTGTGTCCATTTGCTGTGTTTTTTCTGTGTCTGCTTATCTCCCCCTTGCTGTGAGGTCTTGCTGCATCAGCCCACCGCGCCTCGCGGGCCGGCCTGCCCTCACAAGGAGGCCCCGGGAAGCGAACCCAGGGCCTCCCATATGGTAAACGGGGGCTCTATCGACTGAGCCACACCCATTTCCCTATTATGACTTTTTAAAGTCAGAAGCAGGGTCTGAGGGTTGGTTGTTGCTAGGTGCAGCTGGGTTTCCTAGTATTATTATCAACCACACTTTTCAGAAAAGGAAACTGAGACTCAGAGAGACTAAAAGACTCTGTAAACAGTACAGCCAGTAGAGTTAGTACTTAAAACCAGGTCTAATCAACTTCAAACTCCAGCCTCTTTTCCTAACTCCATGCTGCCTTGCTCATTTAATGTAAGAAATCAGGTTTTCTAATTGAGGGCTTTCTGGGAACAATTTACTTTTTCAGTCCTAAAAAAAAAAAAAGACCAAGTTTTTAATTCACTTCCAAAGTGAGATGGACGTTATCTTTTTTTTTTTTTAGTTTTTCATTTGCACTATGAATGTGTTCATTTTTACTTCTATCTGATGAAACATTTTCTTAGAACATGGAATAAAGAAAATCAAATGGAAGAAAAATAAGGTGGAGATGCAAAAATGAAAATCTTATGACAAAATATTACAAAGGATATGCATAGGAGAAGGTAGAATCAAGTCATCAATTCTTTTTTCCCCATTTTTTAAAAATTAGAGAAGTTGTGGTTTACAGAAAAATCATACAGAAAACACAGGGTTCCCATATGCCACTCTATTATTAACACTTTGCATTGGTGTGGTATATTTGATATAATTGATGAAAGCACATTTTTATAATTGTAATATTAATTATAGTCAATGGTTTAACTTAGGGTTCACTCACTGCATTGTAACAGTTCCATGTATTTTTTTTTAAATTTTATTGTAGTAATATATATATAACCTAAAATTTCCCCCTTTAACCACATTGTACATTGTAACAACAATGTACAGGGTTGTTGGTTATGTTCACAATGTTGTGCTGCCATCACCACCATCCATTACCAAAACTTTCCCATCATCCCAAATAGATCTCTGTACATTTTAAGCCTTAAATCCCTATTCCCTATCCCCATCATTCCCTGGTAAACTATATTCTAGATTCTGACTCTATGAGTTTGTTTATTCTAATTATTTCATATCAGTGAGATCATACAATATATGTCATTTTGTGTCTGGCTTATTCCACTCAACATGATGTCTTCAAGGTTCATCCATGTTGTTGCATGGATCAGAATTTCATTCCTTTTTAGGGCTGAATAACATTCTTTTCCCACTGTTGCCCTCTTGATCCAGGTCACAATTTACTTCTCCCCTGGACAAATTATAGCCTCCTAATAGGTCTCTCTTCAGTCTAACATTTACACTGGAGCCAGAGCTATCTTTTTAAAAAGAATTATTTCATATATTCAAAAATATAGATAATGTATAAAATAAGTTATAAAGAATAGAACTAATATCCATGTTTCCACCAACAGCGTAAGAAATAAAATACAATCAATACCTTTAAAGCTGACCATGTATCCTTTCCAGATTCCATTTCACAGTGCTGGAAAAAGGCTGGGTTCTTTATGACATTGTTGGGTACTGCTTGTTCCTATCTTAGCCCTTGTACATGCTTTCCCCTCTTCTTGCAATTTTCTCCCACAGATCCTCACAGTGGCTGGATCTTTATTGTCATTCTGTGTCGGCTCAAATGATCGTCAACTCCTTTTATCTAATGACTGCCCCTGGCCAGTCACTATCAGATCATCCTGTTATATTTTCTTTATACTGTGCAATACTACTTGAAATTATCTGCATTTATTTGCTTTTTGTCTGTCTACTCTACTAGAATATAAGCTCCAAGGCAGGAACCTTCTCTGTCTGGTTTTCCTCTGTATTTCTGTGTCTAATTCAGTGCCCCACACATAGAAAGACTCAATGAATATATTTTTAAATTTTCCTTTCCTTATAAGCTAGTGGTTTTATTCACTTCTTAAATTCTACAGTATCATTTTTTTAAAAGATTTATTTTTATTTTATTTATCCCCCCCTTTGCTGCTTGTGCTTGCTGTGTCCATTTGCTTTGCGTTTTTCTGTGTCTGCTTGTCTCCCTTTGTTGCGTCATCTTGGTGCGCCAGCTTGCTATATTATCATTTTAAAGTATTTTTTTATTAAAGAAGTTGTGCACTTACAAAACAATCATGCATAATGTGCAGAATTCCCATATATCACCCCTCCACCAACATCTTGCATTGTTGTGGAACATTTTTTACAGATTATGAAAGAAAATGATCAGACTATTACCACTAACTATGATCCATAGCCTACTCTTGGTATTATTTTTTCCAAATGCCCCCTATTATTAACACTATGTATTAGTATTGCACATTTGCTATAGTTCATGAAAGAACGCTTTCATATGTGTACTGTTAACCACATTCCATCTTCTACCATATGGTTCACTGTGTCATACAGTCCCATGCCTTTTACATTCACTGAATATTTTTTGCACTAATCAAAAAATAATGATTAATTTTGTCATTCATTTTCTCCACTAGACTGAAACTCCTTGAAGTTAGTAACCAATGTCTTAATCATTTTTGTATTTCCAGTGCCAAGCACAGTCCCTGCCAAATAACAGGTGCTCAATAAATTGTTGAATAATTTAAGAATGTACTGACTTCATGGGCACTATCACTTGAAGATGAGTCTCTCCCATTTTTCTCACTGTTTATGGGAGACTTTGTGCATATACTAATATCCCCATGAATAAAGGACACATGCCCTTCAAAGCACTTTGTGATCTGACTATAAACCTTCTTTTCAACCTTATTTTCTCACCCCCATACCCCTTTTTTTCTGCTACCATTTAGTCTACACTCCTGACACATGAAAATTAGGGTAATTGAATTTTATGCAAGTGATACATTCCTGAAACCTTCACACGAAATTCAAAGCATCCATAATTTAGGACCATTTTTCTCATAGAAATAAATGTAAATTTTTTAAAGAGAGATGTTATTTTATGAGCTAAAATAGCTCCACCATGTGGCAACAGAATTAAGTTTCTAATCCACTCAGCCATCACCAGCTTTGGAAGAATGTACTTTCTAACAAATGTTAAACATTGTGAGAGTTTCACATTGCTTCAAATTTTGTGCACATAATGAGACATTATTAACAGTTTATAATGAACTATTTAAATTTTGCATAATTCAAATACTCATAACACTTGGTCAACTTTGGATGGATTGTATGTTTTATTAATTTGTATCAATAAAATTGATTTAAAAAAAAAAAACAAAACTTGGCCAGACTTCTCACTATTCCTGAATCACACTCAAGCCCATTCATACCTCTGTGCCTTGTATGTGCTGTCTCCTCTGCCTGAAAGGCTCTGTGAATTGCGAGCACTGAGAATAGTGACTGGCAGAAATGTGATATACAGAGGTAGGAATAATATTGCAGGTATCTCAATGTATTCCAGAACATTGGACAATGTTTCAAACAAACATAATTAACACCTAATTCTAAGATGCCCAAACTTAAAATTTGAATCTGTAGTTCTTTGGGAACAGAGAGGACAGGCAAGGGTTAGGTTAAAACCACATGGAGTTTAGGAAGGGCAGGGAAACTAGGAGCAGCCAGAAACTGCCAGCTCACCTGTGCTCTGATGGATGCATTCCATATTCTGGGGGGGAACTGTTGTGAAGGGATATAGGCTTCTTTGGGTCCAGAAAGTTTCAGGATCCAGAATCCGAAAGCCTCAGCAGATTTGCTTTGCCCATCCCAGGGAAGCAGGAATTACAGAGGTAAGGGTGGTGATGAAGGTGGAAGAGGAGAAATAACCATCCAAACTCCATCCATGTGGCTCTGAATCAGGGGTTGAAAAATGCAAATATCAACAGGCAATACATGTAAGTCAGTGAAGCAAGCTAGATATAAAGAAAATTATGTGGGCCCCCTTGATGTGTTTTCCATTTTCTCAGTTATGATGGAAAAGTGGCTATCATGTGAAAACAAGGCTGATCATAAGTGACAGACATTTGGCTTCACTGCTGAGGAGACGATGGTGAGCTGGAGAGCTTGTGCCCAGCGTAAGGGGAGGTTGCTGCTCAGCTATAGCAGAACTAGGCAAAGCAAACAGGTTTTCTGATATTTTCACATTGCTTCAAGCTTTGTGGACATAATGAGACATTATTAACAGAGAAGCCTGCACCCAGATTTGTATACAAAATTTCCCAAGTCTAAATAATGGCTAAAAAGTTCTAAAATGCCATGCAGGCCAAACAAGTCATATAGGAGCTGAATTTGGCCCTGGCCCACCAGTTTGTGAACTCTGAAGTTTACCATCAGGTCTGGTGAGATTTTAAGAGACTTTCTGACCAAAACAAATCTCAGAGTTAGTTGGGGTAACACTTAAGTGTGAATAAGTTTCAAAGAATTTCAGAATAGTTTTGTTAGATTCTAGTCCAGACTTCTCGCTAATATAAAATCTGGTAGTTTCCACCAAAGTAGAAGCAGTTGACCAACAAATGTCATTGATTGATGAAGAGCAAAGGAGGAGGCACAGGATGGAGAAAGACTTCACAATTAGCTTTGAGACTGGCCCTGTTTGCTTCATTTGGGTAGAGCCTCATGGAAGCAATAGGCAAAATGCATATAAAAAATAGCAAAAGGTGTATCTACAAAAATGGCATGGCTTCATTGGATTTATAAAGATTTTCTATTCTAATATTGCTGATTTCATTCTAGAATTCTATTACTGGTTGCTTTGTCCCATGAGATATCACTGAGCTTAGTAACATCTCTTCTGGCTGGAATTAGAGGGGTAGGTTCTAAGAGTTCTCTTCTTGGGGAAATGTTTTCTTGGGTGGGTCATTCAGAATAAATCACTGAGAAACCGGTTTTCTTCTGTACCTCCTCTCCATACCCATACTGGGGCTGAGTGTATGGGTGTGAACTGTTAGGTGGAAAGCTGGTACTAAGAGTGCCACCCTATCAATGAGGCAAAGAGATAATAATAGGAATCTCAGGAGATGAGTGGAGAAACATAATCACCGACATGAAAAGGGTGGCAGTATCTGTAAAACTGGTTCCCTTCACCTTTCCCAGTGATTCCATCCCCTCTTCTTTGCTGGGCTCTTGTTCTAGCAATTATACCCTTTCTGGAATATATTTAGCCTCCCATCTGCACTTGTTCCTTCCTCTCATCCTTCAGGTGGACTTAGTATTCTCTTATCCCCAAAAGAACTTCCTTGATATTTCTCTCCCTCACAGTTTATTCTAATATGGCTTCTGCTCACCACTACCCTTCCACTGAAACTGCCCTCTCTAACAGATGCCAAAACAAATCCTGATTTTTCTGTAGCTTTCAGTACCATTCACTATCTTCTCCTTATCTTCCTGGCATTCTAGGACATAACTCTCCAGGTCTTCTTCTACCTCTCTCACTGCTCTTTATGAATTTTACTGCTGGCTCCTCTTCACCCGTTCTTTAAATGTTATTTTTTCCAGCGCTATCATTCCATATGACATCCTTGTAAGAAGTAGTGAAAGCCACACCATACTCTGGTTGGGCACAGCCTTGGCCATGGTGCACAGCTTGGCAAGCAGAATCTGGACTGGATTTTAGCCTCCACTTACCCAGCTCAGCCCAGTGTCCCTGGACCGTGAATACCCTGAAATTTAGTTTACAACTGTACATTGCAGCCCAGGGTGCCATCCTTGGTTCTCATCTCCTTTTTCACTCTCTCTCCCTCTGTAACTTTGCTGACTTACATGTTTCCAATTTTAACTAAAAACCTTATCTTACCTAAAGTCTAGACATCTTTTTATCTGCCTCCTGGACTTCTCTTCCTGGATTTTCTGTGAATAGCCCAGGCTTGACATAGCTCAAACTGAATTTATTATCTGTGTACTGCCATACTCCTAAACATGCCTATTTTTCTGTATTCCCTCTCTCGGTTAATGGTTCCATCATCCATCCTCTTTCATCTGAAAACTTCAAGATTATTTGTGCCTCTTCCCTTTCCAAGTTTAAGGCTTTTGTCATCTCCCAAGTGCACTATTGGAATCACCTTCTTAATAGTTTTCCTATCTCCAGGATCTCTCCCCTCCAAATTACTTTCCCCACTCACTGCCACTAGGTTTCTTTTCTTTTCTTTTCTTTTTTTTTACACAGATCTGAACTTATTCCTCCTCTGATTAAAAACCTATTTTGGCTTCTATTTACCCATAGGATAAAGTACAGATGCTCAGACATGGCATATAAACCCTTCATATCCTGGCCCAAACCTACCTTTCTAGGTGTACCCTTTGCCACTGCTTCCAACAGTTTCCTGTTCTTAACCACATCAGACTATGGAGTACAGTCTCCTGAACATGGCTTTGCATGAACTTTAATGTCTCCGTGCCTTTACTGGTAACTTGAATGCCTTCTCCTGCTTATTCACCTTGCAAAATCCCATCCACTCTTCAAGATTATGCTCCCTGGTCATCTCTTTTATGAAATTTTTTCAGACACCTCTTTCCCTAATTAACAGCTCTCTCCTTATTGCTTCTACAGTACTTGTGGTATGCCAGCATAAATTGTCTAAAAATTGTTTTATATCTTTTTGCTGCTACCTTGTGGGTTTCTTAGAGCAGGATGAAGCTTTCTTAGTCTCCTTATCATCAACAGCTTGCCTAGTGCCTGGTACCTGGCAGATATTAAATATGGTTAAATTGGGCAGGATGCTTGAACACCATTTTCTGAAAGGGCCAATGATTTTGTTCAGCATAATTGTTCATGCCATGCCTTTTCTTCAGACCGGAAAAGAATCTCAGAATAGGATGGCTGATTGGCTCCATTGGAGATGGTGATTGTTATTGTCGTATCCCCAAATTTTAGCTAGGTCTCTCTAGGGACATGGAAATCGTGGAGTTTTCCAGATATCAGAGTTCTTTAGAAACTATGATGATTTTCAATCTAGGACCTAGATTCTGGATTCCACAGAAGACTCACTGTTCTGAGTTGCAGGCTCAGGATGTTTTTGTGTTAATACAGATAGAACTGCATTTGATTTATCACCTCTGGGTTTTATCACCCCTTCCCATACTTCTCCAAGGGCAGAGAGTTCAAAACGATATAAAATGATATAAGAGGGCTTCACAATCTCAGAACCTTGAAAATCCCTTGGGTTATCTTGAAAGTCTAGAGGGAGGCATCATCTGCAGGTTTTGTAGAGGGCCTGGTCAAACAGAGTATTGATGAACAAGACTGACTTCCGTCATTTCCCTAAATTAAACCACACAGTACATGCTGGGCCAGGTAGAGGGCACTCAGGAACTCCAGGAAGCCCAGGATAGGAAGTTTTTTGTATTGAGCATAAGCATATTTGTAGAACTGTGGTAGTGGTTGGTAAGTCGGTAGGAGAGAGCTTGATTCCAATTTCGCCGAAGTACAAGGACTTGGTTCTCGCTAGAATCCAAGGGAAAAAATTGCCATTGAAAGTGCAGTGACTGGTCAGCAACAGATGTCTATATGAAGAACCTTTGAAGACTGTGTGTGTGTGTGTGTGTGTGTGTGTGTGTGTGTGTGAGAGAGAGAGAGAGAGAGAGAGAGAGAGAGAGAGAGAGAGAGAACCTGTCAACCCATCCTAAGCCCCGTGCTTAATTATGGGGCCCTCAGCTCTGCCCTATCTCCTCCAGTCCCCCTTTGGCTTCTCAAAAGGCGTAGTGGATGGAATCAACTCCCCAACGCTAAAGCAGTCGGGCTCCGGGCCCGGCATGGAACTCCTCAGGCTCCCTCAGGAGCGCGCCGGGGCAGCCAAGACGCGGATCACAGCTGGCAGAGGGCGCCGGCGCCGTCCGAGCAGATGGTGGGCAGCGCGCAGCAACTGCGTTGGCAGAAGCGAAGGCCAGAGCAGCCTCGGGGCCGGTCTGGGGCGGGGTCGCGGGCCGAACTGAGCGCGTCAGCGAGTCCGCCTCCGTGGCCCTCCTCAAGGCGGGCCTCTCCGGGTCGGTGCTGACTCAGCAACGCGAGGGGGGAGTTTTGTCCCTCCGCGGACCCCGTTTCTCTCGACCTCAGCCTCCTGCAGCTATCGAGCTGGTTTCTTCTTTCCGGCGCTCCGGGAACTGAGGGCAACTCGGGCCGCCTAGGCAGCGATCCGCAGTGCGATCCCGGTGCTTGCCCGAGGACCCCGAAAGCTACCGTTACCCACCGGGCAGCGTAGGCGCCATGAGCAACGCGGGTGAGGCTCTTCGTCGCCTGGGGGCCCTGCAGGGGTCCTTTTAGGGGGTCGGTGAAACCCGGCAGGGAAGGGCGGGGGCTGGGACCAGGGACGATGGCGGGGACCGAGCTTGCTGGGTGGGCTGGAGTGGACTGGGCTGGAGCGGCCTGGAGGGAGGCAGCATCCTGAGAGAGGACGCCGGTACAGGGCTGCTCGGCTGCAGTGGTTACCTCAGGATGCTCTTAGGAAGTTAGACCCGGGGGTGGGGGAGCTCCGAATAAGCCCTCTTCAGCCTCTTTTTGTGTTGTAACCCCGTTTGGCCTTCCAGCAGGACTGAACTCGGAGAAGGTAGCCGCTTTGATTCAGAAACTGAATTCCGACCCTCAGTTCGTACTTGCCCAGAATGTCGGCACCACCCACGACCTGCTAGACATCTGTTTGAAGAGGGCCACTGTACAATGTACTCAGCATGTGTTCCAGCACGTTGTGCCTCAGGAAGGCAAGCCAGTCACCAACCAGAAGAGCTCAGGTGAGGTCTTAAACTTCTTACATACTTTACTTGACCTTCCTGACAGCGTCCCATTTTGGAGTCTTACTTAAGAATGGTTTTAGAGGAACAGAGGATTGTATTGAAAAAAACTTGTAGTAAATTCTTAGAGAACAGATACAGGTAAAGGCATGTGTGAGAACACGCCCCATGTGACTTGTTTTGGTGCTCTGTGGCTGGTTAGACATTTGGTTATCGCACTAAAGTGACAGTACATGGTCATCTGTTTGAGTGTAATTTGCTATATTCTGTCCCGAAGTTATAGATGATGGCCCCATGTCTTGCAGATACAGATGCAAAACAGACCACTCTAAAATATTCACACCCTAAGAGTCCCCCCAAATTGTGGGAAGGCCATATACAAATGTTTGAAATAGAAGACACAGAGTAATTGCATCAAAAGGTCATCAAAATGTTATTTTTATATATGCTTATTGGTTACAGCTTGAGCTAATGTGCTAATGGGCTCAGTTTCACCTGCTGACCAGTTTGCAATAGAGGAAAAAAAATCCATTCTCATGCCTTATGGGTCAAGAGCTCTTGTTTTGCTCTCTACTGCCTAGTACCACTGTCAGAGAAACAGCTACAATGAAATAATGGTCACCCAGGGATGTAGATAAGAAAGATATCCTTATAACAAAGTTTTTACTAAAAAGATTTTTAAAAGTCATTAGCCTTTAAAAAAAAATCAGTCTCAGTCTATCTATTTTGACAGAAAACAGATCATTGCTTGCTTAGGGCCCATTTAACAGATGTCTTATGATGAACTTTAAAAAACACGTTTTTGCTATTTGTCTTTTTTTTTTTACCCTTGGATGATCTAGGGTAAAAAGATCATCCCTGATCTCTGCTCATGTTCTCTAACAGTGTTTCTTTTTCTAATGTGATCTTCTGAGATGATTTGTAATATGTATAGTTTTTTTTTTTTAATATGTTAAGAATATTGAACCTTTTCATATATATTGCAATAAGTAATTACTACTGGTCTTGATTTTTTTTTTTTTTTTTAATCAACTTGATCTTTCTGATTTAGTCATGTATTGATCAAGATCTAGTCATGGGTTCAGTGTTGGGAAATACAGTTGGAGCAATATGATCTGTGTGAAAACACTCACCATGATTTCTTGGTTTGCTTTCTTATTTCAGGGCGATGCTGGATCTTTTCTTGTCTGAATGTTATGAGACTTCCATTCATGAGGAAATTAAATATTGAAGAATTTGAGTTTAGTCAATCTTACCTATTTTTCTGGGACAAGGTATGGGACTGATCTTGCAAGATTCTTTTTGTTTCAATTCAAACCTTGGTAGGGACTGCCTCTTAATTTCTTGCTTTTCCGGCTTTAGTTTGCCCTTCTATTTCATATGGGGCACCATTTATTCTGATTTTCAAAGTATCAAAAGTTGACTCTCTTCAAAGGCAGAACTGCTTTTGGTTGGTAGGTGGTTACTTTTTGCAGTGAAATAATACATTTACTGCTACTTGCGTGTTCTTTAATTTTTAAATGTTTTTCTTTTGTTTTCAAAAATTTCGCTTTCTAGCATCATTATTTAGGTTATTTGGTCTTTTTAGGACCCAATTCCCCTTCTCTGGGTAGTATGTGTCTCAAAAACAGTAAATAATATTCCATTTTTTAAAATCTTTAAAATGTAAACTTCATGTGTCCATTAAATGTTTATTGATTGA